>JAQGBN010000016.1:0-17753 GCA_034698465.1 Tachypodoiulus niger | reverse complement strand
GTGTTACATTATACTTAAGGGTAGTTAGGGACAGTGGTAATCTCGTTAATCCGTGCATACGAAGTCTACATATAAATTGTTGACAGTATATAGGGACATGCATAAATTGACTCTGGCCCTCGTGCTAGATTGATGGCTACACCTGCTCTTCCTTTATCAGGTTTGTCCCCTCAAAATGTGCTTCATATTTGCCATGTATACCATGAAACCTCACTTGATCCAGTAACCAAGAGGCATCCAAGCCCTACTTTCATGCACTTCTAGTTATCATTGATGCGGTCCAGGTTCTTTTGATAACGAAGATATAATTTATTTGTACTATTTCAATCTAGAGGCCTGGGTGGCCTTATGACACTCATGACCTCCTCGTCAGGTTAGCCTCATACCCACCTGTTTCAATAAACACTATTAGTAACTTTACATTCCCTCAATTACTCGATCATATAGGGACAGTGGCATCTTGTTCATCTATTCCTACATAGTGTACATTTAAGCATTTAATAGGGACTGTGGGATTTCGTTGATCCATTCAGATGTCATCTAAATTAAAATCTTGTTAATCAATTTATTCGGCATCTACATTAAAGCTGCAGGTAGTAGAAAGACTGAGTTAAATTACAACGTTGATCAAATCTGTAAAGAATAATACTGCATATTTTTATCGTGAACGAAGTATCACATGACCTTTTCATAATGGATGGATCATAGCAAGTACAAAGAATTTATTGTGAAATTGCCTTCATGAACTAGTCCTAACCTTACGATACTGTTCATGCATGTATGTAAACTCTGTATATATAATATATATATATATATAAGCCGCCCGGTGGCCGTACCCAGCGGACGTGTCATCTAACGCTCCGAGCTCTCGCGCTCGCGGTTGTTTGCACAACGGGATTATTTATTATAATAGGGTTCACTTCGAGCTGAATTATTTATTTAAGAAAGGCGACATCATCATCTTCCACGATTAATCAAGTGAGTTCTTTATTTATAACCCAATACACGGACATCCAGTGGGCGCACGAGGAGCATATGCAAGGGCGTGGCACGCTACGACTAGGGGGCCAACTTTGTCCAGCGCTAAAAATAGCTCAGCGCTATCAGGCTTAAGGTTTATCAACTACCATTAAGCAATTAATCTCGCAAAATGGGAATCGGTGCCATTCATCACCGACTGTGCACCGGAATCTTCAATGGAGGCCACTTGTATCACCACCACAAGGATCCCAGAACCACACAAGAACAATCCCTGAATATATGGTATCTCCTGCTGATTAGCACATTACGTTTTACGACGATCTCTCCCAATTATGATAGTCGACAGGCAACTCTTACACGTTATACCCTTGTCCACCCCTTGCCAACCCAGTGAGAATAATGCATTCTACTTTAAAACCAATCCAATCACTAAACCTTACCAGACATTTTCCAGTAATCATACCCCACTATCAATCAAGATCTCGCTTATTAATTTACTGACTCAACAAGGAATCGAACAAAACCCCGGCCCGGTGTTCTTAGAACCACCTAACCAAACGATAACACCAAACCAAACACCCACACCCGTAATGCAAACCTCAACTAAAACTAAACATTCGCCAAAGAACAAACCTGTTAGCAAGAACATGGACATAACCCCCTCAACTTCAGGCACTAAAAGACGCGCAATGACCAACTTGGAAACACTCCTTACTCAAGACGATGAAAACCCGGTCATAGACGCCATACTGACCTCTCTGGCTAATATCACGGCGAAACTCGAAACGCACGACAACCTCCTCGTGTTGCCGACACAAATGGCACAGCCGGAAGATAAACTATCTACGCTCATCACAACCCAGTTGGCTCAATCCACCTTACAATTACAAATGGAAATTGAGGAAGTCAAAACCACCGCACTGAACAATGTGCAATCCTTAAGAATAGAGATGAATTCAGCGCACTTAGCGATCGACGACAGACTACAAAAACTCGATGATACTCTACTGCAGCTCGGCTTAGTAACAACACCAGCCTCTATTGCGATAATGCCACTCGAAGAAAAAATTGAGGAGCTAGAAAACTACACCAGAAGAGAATCCTGCGTGTTATTCAGCATTCCAATACCCGATAATAACTCTTCTTGGGAAACACAAGTCAGACTAATATTTGCTGCCATAGGAATGCCAAATCCTCACAACATATCCCTGCAAGCCGTACATCCATTAAGATATAATCCACCGGGTTCCGTCGTATCCAATATCATAGTAAAATTCACTTTACGACCAGATCATGATCTCTTCTTCAAAGAATTCATCAAAAACATCGGACTCGAGCAAAGCTACTGTCGAAACACAATTCTCAAAAGAAAGCTATTACTGCCACACCTTCAACATCTTAAAAGACAGAATAGAAAAGTAAAGTTAGTTGGAGGACATCTAGAGCTGGACAACATTAAATATTTCATCGATCTGTCTACAAAAGTCATCTCACCGCAGCCGCATTGGACTCTAACGACACCTTCGATCAACTCCTCGCCTACGAGACCAACACCAAACTTCCCCCCCTTAACCGGTTCCAACTCCATTCCAATCATGAATAACCCACGAACAAGCAACAACCTGAACACGGCAGCCACATCCATAACAACTAACCTAACAAAAAACTAATTATAAAACCTATCAAAATCTTATCCTGGAATGTACAGGGAATTAGAACGATATTGGCAGACCCACTCATACTTGCGGAAATCTTCAAAAACGACATAATCTGCCTCACCAAAACTTGGGCAACAACCGATATACCTTTTTCTGCTGGAGAGTACTACTGGGCATACACGCATGCCATAAAGCAAAAAAAAGGGTCGGGCAGCCGGAGGTATAATGGTGGCTATAAGTAAAAACAAACTTAAGATTGACAAAATTGAGAAAAACAGTCACTTCTACCAAGTACTCCATCTGACCCACATCTCTACTAGCTTACAAATAATCTTGGCAGTCGTTTACTTTAAACACAGTTTACAGGAGAGAACCGAATTTTCTGAACTTCTAAACAAATACAGTTCCTTACCTTTTCTGATTATAGGGGACTTTAACTCTAGAATAGGTACGCTATGTACTACAACCCCTATCACTCCGGGCTCACCTTACATAGTTAAAACCAGAGCCTCAACAGACAAAACATTAAATAGCAAAGGTAGATGGCTGCTAGACAAGCTCGACAACAAAGGGATGCATATAATCAACGGCAGAACCAGGGGAGACACGAAGGGAAGCCCCACCCATTATGATAGTAACTCTTTCTCTATACTTGATTTTGCAATTAGTAGCGATAAAGCCATCCAACTCATAGAAGATCTCGAAGTGCTAAATCTACAAAACTCTGATCATTTCCCGTTACAAGTGAGTCTGACTGTTGGCAATCACATACCAGAGCCTAGCATCCAAAATTTCTCTTTCCGAATTAGATGGAACAGTAATCAGGAAAGATCTTTTCACAACATCATAACCGAGCTTATACAAACCCCCGAATTCAGTTTCCTAGCCTACAACCAGCGGTATTCAATACTAACCAAAAAGATGATAGAAACAGCCAAAGCCTTAGGGATGATGTCCCGCAGCCCGAAGCCTCCGACGGGCAGGAACGCAATTTGGTTTAATAAGAGCTGCCTGAGAGCGAAGAATATACTCTCCAGCTATATTATCACATTTAAAAATTTCCCGTGTAACCGTACTTTAGCTGCAACAAATCACGCCAAAACTGCATTCAGAAAACTATGTATGGACACCAGAAATAAATTTATTTCCGAGTGGCACGAGAAAATTATAAGATGCACCGACTCGAAAAGTTTCTGGAGGTTAGTGGGCAAATACAAGGCCGGAAAAACCAAAAAACCACCGGGGGTAACTAAAGACAAGTGGGACTTATGCCTGGATAAACAATATGGTCCACCGTCCAAAATTGCATGGCGCGAAACTAAAAACTATATTAACAAAACGATAAATTCAGCCCCACCAGATAATCCCGATGACATGCCATACTGGTCCCGACCTATTACAATAGAGGAACTCAGAAAAGCTCAAAACAAGCTTCGAGTAGGCAAAGCCCCCGGATTAGACCACATCCTACCGGAAATGCTGAAAAACTCATCAGACATCTTTGGTACCAATTTACTTAGCATATTTAATCACATACTGAGGTCTCATGAATTTATACAAGAATGGACAAGAGTAAAAGTGATCCCGATACACAAGAGCGGCGACGCAAATGAAACAAGCAATTACAGACCAATATCTCTGGTCTCCGCCTCTGCCAAATTGTATTTTACTATTATTACAGATAGAGTTACGAACTGGGCGTTGAAAAATAACATACTCCCAGCAGAACAAACAGCTTTCCTAAAAAACAAGGGTACTTACGACCAGATTTTCACCCTTAACTCACTTATAAAAGCTAATAATGCCATCCCAAAAAGAGCACTATTCACATTTCTAGCAGACCTATCGAAGGCATTTGACTCAGTGAATCATTGCCTTTTATGGATGAAGCTGAAAGCACTAGGGTTCCCACCTCTTATCCTAATGAATATCTCTACTTTATATGCTCAACTAACAGTTGAAGTTCAGGCAAGCGATGGAACCACTCGTCCCCATAGATTGACAACTGGAGTGCTACAGGGGGACCCTCTCAGTCCCCTCCTCTTTATAATTTTCCTCAGTGACCTGCCAAATTTTCTAGCAACACACAAAGGCATGAACATCTTGAACAAAAAAATTACGTGTCTACTGTATGCGGACGATGTAATTTTAATAGCAGCAACCCGCAGAGCCCTCAAATCCATAATCAAATGCTTTGCAAACTACCTACAACTGAACAAGCTTTCACTAAATCTAAAAAAATCAAAGGTTTTGATTTTTGCTCGAGGCAACAGAAGATCTCACAAAAATAAATTTCTATATGAAGGCAAGGAAATAGAACTGGTCAAATTTTGGAAATACCTGGGAGTGACTTTTCAATGTAACGGCTCCTTTAGAAAGCACATCGAAATACTAAAAACTGTAGTTAAGACAAAAACTAACATGCTAATCAATCTTTTCGTTAGAAAAAAGTTAAACAATATACCGACACACATTAAACTTATTAACTCCTTGCTTACCCCCAGCATCACATATAATGCCCCGTTCTGGAGCTGGAGCCACAAAGATCCTTTCGACGGCATACACGAACAGTTTTTACGGAAGACCTTCAATCTTGATAGAACCACCCCGGGATACATGATCAAAAAAGAATTTAATCTTACTCCAATTCAAATGCTCATCATAAAACATACCTTTAATTATTAGATCAAAACAACATTAGAGAATACATTTCCGAATTTCACCGAGAACTTATTTATTCACTGGCTTAGCAAACCCCCCGACAAATACAACCCATTGGCCAAGTTTATCCTCCTAGTGACAGAAAATCTCCCGGGCGGAGTTCCCACAACCTTACATACCTTGACAACCAATCAAATCCTTGCGGCATTTTTATCAGTTAGCGAAGCAATCCACACTAAAACACAGTCCGAAATCAATAAGCGAATAGACATATCAACACATTTCCCGATTTACCGCGAATTGCAGAAACACCCTCTCAACGCTTGGGACTACTTCCAACTAAACATCCCTTTCTCACTGAAAAAATTTGTCATTCAACTTCGAACTAGTCCGTATTACATTCTCCTGCCCAACACTCTCTTCGCACCGGACACCTCAATGGCATGCCCCCTGTGTCGATCCTCTCCACCAAATTGGACACATCTATACTTCGCCTGCTCTGCCCAGATTATCAGTAATATTGCAGGGATGGTACGACGCAAGTACCGCCCAGCCGACCTAGACTATTTTAAGGAATTGTTTACTAACATCAATGAGTCATTGCTATGGACAACATACCGTTTAGCACTGAACTTTGCGAAAGCCACGGCAACCTCCCACTAATCCAAGTTATGAGCTCCCGTAATGACCAACTTAAGGCGTCCGGGAAACTGGGCTGGGCTCAAACTGACTAACCTCCAATAATTATATTTTTCATGCTCCATTTCAACCTCAGTAGTATACACTTCCATAGCCAGAAGGGGTATCCCCCCTTAGTGCTTAGTTCTTCTTCTTCTATGGTCGAGCTGATATGGTTATAACTCAAAATGATCATTACGAAAGAATTTCAACGAATTAAATACTTACCATAACAAAACATAGAAAAGTGAGAATGACATTTTCAAATGTACGTGTAAGGTCACGTGTACACTTTCGACAAAGTGTTTAAACACTTTTTGTTGCTCAGATGTGAATGTGATCAACACTTTTCAATTGATGTAGGCGTACATTTACACCAGCAACAGGCGTTTATGTTTCTATATTCGTCGTAATGTTTCTATATTGCAGAAAAATAGTCTAAAATATGTTCATAACTGGCAACAAATAAATCTATCGGCTAGGAAATGGATGCATAACGTTAAAAGAATGTCTCCACTCCCAGTCCGTGAACAGGATTCCCAACTGAAACTGGTTAGGAACTGGATGAAGAATATAATCGTGTTAAATTATTCATAAGATCTCAATCTTTCCATTTCTATATCTACAATACCTGTTGAGGAATTCATTGAAATAAAATTCATCCTTCGTGATTAGTTTTATTCAAACAAATCGTTTATCAGTTAATTAAAGCCTTTACATGACTTTTTTTTTATAAAAGCGAAAACCATATTTAGAAAAAGATATATCTAAAATCTGTAGGTCTACCACTTATAACCACTCTTTAACTTTGTCGATTGACAATCAATCGACAAAGATTAGGGGATTTTTGCTTGGATAAATTTTCACTTTGCCCACGAGGTTGGAGGGTTAAACAAATTTCATGAATCAAAATTATACAAAGGAAGAAATAGTTTTCTTATCCGCACTACTAATCACTGAAAAAGGTAAATATACGATATTTCGATTCCACCCACGTACACACTAATTATACATGTCCTTAATTATACATGTAGCAGTGCTTAAGTCGAGCGATTTGTTTGAAGCACTCGATGCGACTGGCAGCGTCACAATTTTCGCACTGTTTCATTAGGCGAGGGACGTAACGTCCTAACCTCTCCTCCATCATTTCTAGCATCTTCCGTTCCTCGGGGTCCTTAAAGCACTTGTACATCCGGTTGATTTTTACAATGTCCAATTTGCTCAGACTGTATCTCTGAGCGACGCGTTTATATGGGTGATTAAGCAAAAGTTCTTAAAGTTCGTGCTTCTTGAAGTTAACAGGGTCTGAAACAGCAAAATACGTTGTACTAAATTGTAACTTAGGTGTTTGGTGCAAACTCGTTCGTCTAGCGATCGAGAGCATGGAGAAAATTTCATTTAAAAAAAGCAAATGCGCGTATTAATTATGGGAGGTTTTGTGCAGAGTGGTGTTTGGGTTGTCAACGGAATATGTAAGGTCGGTTTGCAATTGTGAAGCATTTAAAGCGTGTATCACCTTTTATGTCTAAATTATTTAAAATTGTGACATATTCGGCTCGATCTGGCCTCTAATGCTCGTTTAAAAGACCAATGGTGTGCGATTGGTGTGAAAATAAAACGAAATTTAACTGAACAGCAGACGGCTACTTCGCCAAATCTAAATGTATTTAAGTTTCTTGTTTTCAAACATGCAGTGTTTTATTACAACCTCGTATGTTCCAGTTTAGTGATTTCTACTCTTTCTCTGGTCTTGCGCTCTTTATTACTTAAAATGATCGAAGTTCGAATTTAGAATCCAATTGTAATAACTACACTACACAAATTTTCTTGGTGTAAATTAAGAGCAATGGGTTTTACTTCGTTCTGTTTTTTTTTAATGAATCATTTATTAGATCGTAGCAATCCGTGGATAAAACGTAATTTGGTGTTAATAGATCGACCATACTTTGGCAGGAATTATCCTCAGTCCATGATTGAACTAAGTTTTCACAATAAACCAGTTTTTCCCATCAAACTTTTATACATAAAAAACCACACGATGCCAATTCTCGTTATACTGAGACCAATTTCATTTCTGTACAAACAAGTGGCGGTCAGCATAGGCGCAATTATTCGGAAAATTGAACATTTTTCAAAACTAAAGAAAGACAAAATTGATGGAGGTACAGAGTGCCTATTGAGCCCAATATTTAAATCCAGTGAAAATGGCTATTACTTTGATGTTGAATTACATTTCGATGGTGATTGGAGTGATAATGGGAGGTTATCTTAAGACGTAAGCACGATATTAGGAGATAACGATGTCATTCTTCCTCCTTTATTTAAGTGTAAATTAACCATCAGTATTTGGGACCAATCTAATTCGACTGCATTGCATGACTTTGAGAAAGAATTAAACTTTGAATTTAGGGGCCGTCTATAAATGATGTCACACCTAGGATTGTGAATTTTTTGTAATACGACAAATACACAAACGACTATTTGCAATTGCCACACACGATGTGAGTACCGTTAATATTTACAGGTTTTAATTCGTACTTACTACTTAGATGTCTTCGACGGAGCATCCCTTAGACCAGGTCTACTAGGCTTCCAAAGGGTGCTTGACCGCTAGAGCTGCCACCGGAGGGCCCACCGAGCTTCGATAACGCCGCACACGAGACCAACCGTGTCCTAGCGATGCACGTGAATCGACCGAGGAAGTCGGCCCCCCACCCCCTCGCACCCCTCCCCTGCCCCCCATCCGACTCCCCGGTGGTATTTCATACCTAGGCGCCCCCTTAAGGAGGACGCCTTACGTGAAGCGCCGTACCCGTGTAAAGCACTCTGGCAGAAGCAGAAGCTGTCGTGCACCCAATGGTCGCGCTCGTTGCCTAAGAAGATCGGGATGTCCATCAACTGAAAGGATGACATCATCTGTGAGGAATAAAAAAAAGAAGGGGGCTTATTAGAATTGAGAAAATAATTTTACTGTGGTTTTTTATGCTAGTGGACACCTTAAGCTAGATGAAAGCAAATGTAAGACTGATACTTAAAATAACCGACTTTTCCTGAATTAATAATAACAATACACTATAGGCGACGTCATACATGACATTCAAGCACACTTACCATGTAAGGATGAGCGTATCGCAACTCTATGTCTTTGACACGAAATCTTCTAAAAATAGACTTCTGAAACTCGTTAATGCAATTTTTTTCCGTTTACTGCTACGATGAAGGCGACATTTTGGCACCCATCTACTAAAAAACAAAGAATAAATCTTGATGCTTGCTTGCAACTGACATCAAGGTTAAATGTAGTTTAAACGTACTGAATTGCTCTACAACAAAATAATGAATGGTTTTTTGAAGTTAAACATCCGTATGTACTAAAAGGAAATTGTTTGTCGACGTTTGCTCATTTACCAACTGCGTTTGAATGTAGGTCTAATAATCATTGCCAAAATAACTGTAAACACAAAATAACACAAAGATACTATTGTTAAAACTCGTTGCATGTCGCCTTTTTTATAACGTTGTATACACCTAAGCGACTGCTTTTATTGCATTTAACGAATTATTTATCATTAATTTAATTGTGTTTTAAAATTTTAGGATACACTGCACATCAAACGTAAAATAATAATTCGGCATGTTGAAATGTTTTGTTTTTTAAATGGATTTTATTTGATGAAAATCCTAAAAAGATGCAAAAACTGTAAAATATTTGACGGAAATAGTATTTTCAGTGCACAGCGCATGCGCACATGTGATTAGGGTGGGTCAACTAACCACTGTCCAAACCAGATGGTAAGGGCGAATATTAACTATGCCTAAATAGGCCTAGTTCTCAAATTTTGTTACCTTTCTGCACTTGAATAACACAGCGATGACCATTTGTCAATAGAATAAACTTATAGAACACCTTGTATATTGACATTTTGGAGCATTCATTTCTACCTAAAAATTAAAGCAACGTCTATTAGATTCAAAATGTTTTCACAGAATACTTTTTCGCAAAAAAAACGCACAATTTAAAAATAAGTCAAATAAAGCTGTTTTGAAAAACAAAGGTTTTCGAATTCTTTCATGAAAGGTAAATTTTGAGTCAAAATCAAACGTCGTATTGGTGGTTTCATCACACATTTCAATAGTTAATTAACAGAATTCAAACAAAGTCTTTATCATGCATCAAAATCCACTTCTTTATGCTTAATGCAAGAAAACTTAAGAAATATCCTTAAGGAATTTACAGAATAACACTAATAAGAGATTAGAGTTTAATTGTTTGATGACTGAAATAGAAATGGCATTTGATGTCACGGTCACTGTTTAACTAAACGTGCAAAAACATGGACTTATGCATTTTAATTCGCTTAGCAACAGAAATGTGACACTGTTTATTTGAGCACAAAAATAGCCTTACGCCCACGATTTAATGGTTAAACAAGTCATACACAAAAGTGCACATACTTCAAGTTTACCAGAACATTCATCTAAAGTTTTCAAGTCAGCAACATAGCAGCATCGACTTTGTTTTGGTAAGTTACTTTGTTTAAAAGAACTAAGTTTTACTAAAGTTAATGCAATATGGACTAAAATATTTTACGTCAGTGCTCGCAATGCTAAGTCGATATATTAACATTGCATTTGTAAAATTTTAAGCAAATAAACGGGAATCCAGTGTTGTAGACAACATGCTACCATCTGACATTGCGTTGACAATTTTTGGGATTATTTTGACAATTAGTGCTACGTCGAATATGCAGCAGCCTAACCAAAGCTGTCAAAATCTAGTAAAAAGTGTGAGTTATACATGAATAATTATTAATTTTGATTGAAATGATCGTATTCTAGCATGTTTAAATTAAATTTTGGCAGCAGAAAATTTGCATTGATAATTGTAGATTCAAGAACAAAATATGATCTAAAATAGTTAACTTAAATGTTTTGGCCAAGGTTATTATAATACAATTTCTAAAAAACGTGTAAGCACAATGTAATTTTTATCTTCATGCATTCTGTATTATTATACAATGTTTACCGTATATTCGTAAAATATGTTACAAAAATGTACTAGAAATAAGATGAGATTTTTTGAAAATTTTAATTTTGTTTATAGTTTAATGCGAAAGCGTTATAACTTAAAAATTGCATCAAAATTTTGTAATAACTTTACAAAATTTACGCTGGGAATATTTGAATTAAATATAATTACAATTTTTAAACTAACAGAAGCACTACAGCATTTGCCTGTTTGCTAGCGAAGACAACTTATTGAAAGTATTTACGCAAAACCCTACAGACGAAGCTCTTCAAAATGTAAGAAATGGAAATATCTTATAATAAATATTACATTTACAAAATGTACCTGTTTAATAATTATTGTAGTTTAATTAAACAAGTAACTGGATCAAAACAAGAAGAACGTATCTCAAATTACAGAAAATATGTTTACGAAACATACAGATGCCTTAATTTATGTTTATGTCACAGGTGTAGGTATAATCTAAAATGCCAAAGGAGTGTTTAAGTCGTATTCAGTCCTTATTGCGTAGTATTTAATTTAAAAAAAATTTAAATTGACTAATTTGTTTTGTATATTTTTACCACGCAGATGTAACTTAAAAAGTAACAAACAATCTTAGAATACGACGTTAAAAATCGTGTTACACCTAAATTTTTTAAAAAAATCAACCAATGTAGACTTGTCAGCGTCATAATTTAAACCAAAAGATAATTCTAGCCTGTTTAACAATGTCTTATTTTTTAATAAGTCAAAACACTTTTTTAAAAATATTAACATAAATTACGTATTTGGGATTTTCTGTCTGATAGTTTTGGGACGTAATAAATTTACCTAAATTGCATTTTAATATATAAGGCCTAAACGCAGCATGTCTTTTAGGTTAAGAGTTAGGCACTGAGTAGTTTAAAAAATGTTTAATCGATACATATTTTATCAATCGTGTTTTAGCTCACTAAGGCTGACCATCTTCACAAAAATGAAACGGAAGTTATGAAAAGGGAAATAATGAAGCTGAAAGCAGCAACGAAGAATTGCGAAACAGAAAACAGAAATATTTCTGGAACAATAAAAACGGTAAATAGAGCAATCAATGGTAAATATCATCGTGAATTTAAGTTCCAATAATTTGTTAAAGTAGACTGATTGTTAAAAAGAAATTAACGCAAAACAACTGAACGGATAATTTATTTTGGTTCTAGTTATACATCTGACAAGTATTCCAACGTTAAAAATAATTTTAATTATACATGCATTAACTATAATATCAGTAAAATGAAGGGTTTGGCTAATCATTGTCCCAGCCGATTGAACATCAATATTTATTTTCTTCGTCATACTTAAATTACGATAATTGTCATTTTAGTAAGATTTTTCTGCATATTGTTTTATTTAGAATAATTATACAGTGAATAAAATAGAAAAGTCAAATTGAGTAGATATTAGTGGAAAATATTAGAAAGGTACAAACGTTTCTGAAATAATCCAATGCATCCAGCAGTTTAAGGAAGGTTCTTATACATGTATTTAATTCGATAAACCAGTCTGTAATCATTAATTATATATTCGTGAAATTATTTTTAGCTGACTGATGCTAATAATCAATTAAAAGCCGAAACCGCTACATTGAGAGTAGAAAATAGGCAAATCTTTGATGCATTGCAAAAAATTACCACCACGTTCAATGAAGACAAGATTTTATATGCTGCAACATTTAAAAAGGTAAAACGATCCCATGTTCACAGGTTTTGCGTGTCAGACTTTACATTATAATTTAAAAAAAACAATGTCATTCACAGCTTAATGAGAGAAATTATAATAAACCAACAACCGAAATAAGGCGACTCGAAAACTCTATGATAACAACACATTTTATAATCTCAGTTTCAATTTCACAATCATTATTAGTAAAAAAATCCATTTCATAAATTGAAACAGAGAAATAATATGAGCAGTTTCATAAAACCTCGAAAGATCATTAGGAATTTGCATCAATGTTTTGTTTTCAATATCATACTGAAGCTCAAGCGATAATTCTATAATTCGGATTAAAGACAAGGATTCAAGTTTACTTAAGTAACACCTTCATCGGAGTGTTTTCCTTAAAACGTTTAAGAAATATGAAAAAAAGCAAATGTTGAGGATAACACATATGACATACGCTATCAACATGTCGGCTTAAAGCCTACACAGTTGCCTTTTCACCAATATTGACTTTTTATTCTAGTTAACTGATGCTGATATTAGAAACCATCAAATAATCGATCAGATGAAATCGGAAATAACTCAACTGAGAAATGATGTGAAAGAAGGGTTTAAATCCGTTTCCCGAATATTCGTGCGGGCTTGACAGCAAACCTTGTCAAGGTGGACACGAATAAAGGTTATTCAATTTTGGCCCCTTAAACCCATGTCACTGTCTCCAAAAAACACGTTTCACATTTGAAGTTTAATACCTGAACGTCAAAATAAAGTAATAAATGTCATAAATGCGCTGCTGACCTAGTTGCCACAAGAGAAGAGGGTGTTTTTCAAGTTCTCGTTTGTTTTCGTAATTAAAGGTCATGGGTGTATAATGTCTGAACTTGTCGTTTGAATGAAGTCGATTAGAGCAGTTATATTTTTAACATAAATATAGTTTTGACCCTCTCCTTAAATCTTGATCTTTTGGCGCTTGGTAAGTATTGGTTTGGCACTCTTCAATTAGCCTACCTTGGACCAATTGGGTGAAGCTGGTGACAGTCTTGGGTCAACACGCCCTTGGGTTTATTAGCTTCCCCAATGGTGTCTTTTGGATCACTGCAAGTTCACAGTTGAAGACCAACATCCGGTATACAGTTTAGTTAGATCGGCGCTCTTCCGGGTTTTCTGTCAACAACTGATCGGACTGTACCAGTTTTAGGTTCATGACAGTAATCGTACCGACTAATCATCAAACACAATACGTCTGACCATCACAAGCTCTACAATTCACCAAAGCTGATGGAAAAGCTATGATGTTTTATTCCTTCAGACATTTAGTGATGTTTCCTGTGTCCAAAAAACAACAACAAATATTTAAAACTAAGAGAATGACCACTACACGTTTGGTCAGCTCATAATAATGTAATTCAAGAATTTAATAAATTTCAAATTTCAATGGACTTAGCACCTGGTTGATTAGTAATCCTTGTTAGGGATATTCTAAATTAGGCGAGCACATTGGGGCAAACAATTCAATTTGGATAAAATTTGTTCGTTAGATTTCGCAATAATCATAATCATGCAAGAAAGCAAGAATTTAATGAATTCTAATGGACTTTGCAACTAGTTGATTATTAATCCTAGTTAGGGATGTTTCATGGCGGATTCTACTTGCATCAGTGCTTCGTAGATGGCGCTGAAATCGAGACACTGTCTAAAACCTTAACGCACCCACCTATAATTACACTATTCAAATATAAAATGTACACATTTTTGCTCAAATCATTCGTCATTTAAGGCAAGATTATTTTTTCCTCTGTAGAATTGGTGGTTAGGTACTGAACGCTACTTTTATTATTATGTGAATTTATATCCTATCCAATAATATTCTGCGTCACGTTTTGATGACGTCCAGTCCGTAAAGCAAAATTCCTCAAGCCACCCTTGAGATTATCAGATGATTCTGAAAACGCCACCAAAAAATCTGCAATTATTTATTCATTTCACACCAGAGATGGCGCTGATGACAAAGCTTACGGCATTATATTTAAAATCGAAATTGCAAGGGCTTAGGGGGTTGTTTTGGGTTTTATTCTTGGGTAAAACCAGACCAAAATAATTAAATAATAGTTAAATTAATGAGCTAAACTAAACAATTTAGAGCGCGAAATATTTACAATAAATAAGGGAAGAGGGTGGCCAAAATATGGATCTTTATCAGCAATCGCAATTTAAAAAAAAAGAATAATGAAAATGATAATAACGATTAATTTAATACCTAAATACAATGTATAAATGAAATTTAAGTAGTTTCAATGATTACGAAAAAACCATTATCAACTGAATTAAGAACATTAATCATAAGATATTAACCTAAGCTCACATAAAAACCTTAAAACCTAATATTAATGTATTTTACAAAATTCCAGCAATGTTTGTTAGAAATTAGTAAAACCATACGTACAGTATACGCCATATTGTTTTCCAAAAATGCTTTAATTTTTAAAACGTTCAGGAAATTGGAGGAAACTTGAAAAATCTACAACTGGCGCTCGGTTGGGATCTATGCTTTGTTATTTAAGAGTTTATCCATTCAGATATTTTTTGAAAACATTTATTTTTAAACTAGAATAACACAAATCGATTTAAAAAAGAGCCTTAACCTACGACAAATTTAATTTGGCAAAGATGTTGGTTAACACACAGATGCGGTTGTAATCGCCTGATAAATTAAGTGTATTTAGTGTATTTTACCTCCTACAACACGACATATTAACTGCCTTGATGAAAAGATCACAATATGAATCTAGATTGATTTCACTGAATATAGTGATCTTCAGACTACTGACATCAGTATGCTTAGTGAAATCATTGATAATTTCATAGTGATGTAACTATATATAGTGGCACAGTTGTTTCTGAATTATTGATATCAGTATGCGGGTTATTTCTTTGTAAAACATTTGCAGAAATAAACGATGTGGGAAAATGAACACGTTAATGAACTGAATTTGTTTTTCGCCTTGAATTTTAACATTTGATATGGCAGAATAAATATTTTACAATTGTTAACATATTTAATATGACATATTGAACGGTAAACTTTCAAGTCGAATAACAAATTCAGTTCCTTCACGTTTCGATGGCACACGGTTTAATCCTAAATTTCATTTTTATAGAATGTAACAAATTAAACAGTTGTTTCATAAATTGATCGATGCTAATCTTGCCTTTGCATTTTAGCATAACGTAAAAGCAGTATAAAAATAATTAATGAAACATATTAGTATTTTTCGTAACAGCCTTGATTTTACCTAATATTAATTCAATCCTTATTAAAGGCGTATAATTGCATACATGTAAATCGCGTATACATGGCAAACATTTCAGTAGAAAGCATTGACATCAATTGGAGGGTGCCGAACCATAAGGCGTTAAGCGCCATACGTGTAGCGTATACGCTAAGTCCTAAGTGCGTGTTAAATGCAAAAATACATTTCAACGCTAAAATCTGCAGAAATCCAAGGGGAAAATCACAAAACTTAATCAAGCAAATAGTGCAATGCGCAAGGGGGCCTTAAGGGGGAAAATCCTTCTCTCTCAGAAAAAATAAAAAACGACCAATAGAATTTTAATCGAAACCCTTAAATAACGGACTAACCCTCTCGTGGCTTCATTTTTAAATATTTGCATAGACTTGACAGCAAACCTCGGTAAGTTGGACACGAATAAAGGTTATTTAATTTCTAGCCCTTAAAACAACGTCAGTTTTTCTAAAAACATGTTTTAATAAGTAGGTATTATAACCTGGACGTCAAAATGTAGTAATTAATAACAATTATCCTGCTTTCTAAAAGAGAAGAGGGTGTTGTTAACGTTTATATGCTGTGCCATACATGTGAAGCATATAACTGCTAGGTAAAATTTCTACAAAAAATTAGTGCGGCTATATTTTTAACAAAACTATATAGGTTTTTCCTCTCTTATAAACAAAATTTTATGACGCTGGGTAAGTTATGGTTTGGCACCCTTTAATTATTTGAGGATGTTGGGACCATGACTTACTTGGATAATCGAAAGTACAGTTAAAAATAGGTACAAAGATAGGTGCACGAAAACACAAGATTATTGTTCGAAAATAAATTTTTAACAATTCATTTATAATTAGTTTTAATCAACACGTTTAAGCTACCAACAAACCCAGTACATTGTCACGCTCTTCTCTTTTTTATGACGCTTTTATCAAGGTTTATCTGCTAGGGACATCGGTTAATCCGAGTGGTTATCCAACGTTGCTTCACCTCGGTTTATCAGAATATTGGAAGTTCGGATAATCGAGCTCCCACAGTACATAATTTTAGTCTCATGTTTTATTAATTATTTTTCCGTAACATAAACAAGTTTTCAAAAGCTTAACAAGTAACAAAATCCTGAAGTAAACAATATTGTTTTTTATGATGTTAACATTTCAAAATAACGTAGTTTTAAATTTCTGCAATGTGTAGCATTTTCAATGTTCAATGACATTAGTTAATAGGAGCTTAACTTTATCATTTTGCTGTTAATTTTCATAGCGCAATGAATGTAGCCCTAAGCTAACAGAAATTCAATTTGTCAAAAGATGATGGTAAACATGAAAATGCAGTTATAATTAGTCATTTGTAAAATAAAACGCCAGTCTAGAGGTCAATGGACAATTTAGAAAACTTGAATATAGAAGAACGTTTCTGACAACGTTTTCTTAGCTGGTCCTATTTTAATTGACGTCAAAGGGCTTGACGTTTCATCATCATGAAAAAAACGTCAGATGTCCAAGGGCCTGATTGTCAAAGTTGGCGAATCTAAAGCAATAGCAATGGTCATCTTCAGATGTCTAAACCATAATTTGAAGGGCTTTTCTGTTGAAGTTGTCCAATTTGGTTCAATTCTCCGTATGCCAAAAGCTGAATTCCAAAAACTATCCTATGATTATCAGCTGCTTTTGAAAACGCCACCAAAAAATGATGAAAACGCATCAGGCACCATTAAATTTTAAAATAATTCACCATTTGATATCAACCTTAGTTCACATCAAAGCCTTAAAA
>JAQGBN010000015.1:0-17774 GCA_034698465.1 Tachypodoiulus niger | reverse complement strand
ATCTAACGGTTTCTTTGTTAACTATAGCGTCATTGGAAATCTAAAATAGGCCATTATTAAGAGAAAATGAATTGAAAAGTGAAAATTACCCGAATCAAGACAGAATTGCAGTAGATTTCCAGGATCAAAATAAAAATTCAGTACATTTCCGGAATTTCCAGCTCGTTAGACACCCTGATTCAGTTAAACATCTCTTCCAAATTTGACAGCAATTAGGAGCTATTTCAAATGCGTGCTGAAACTAATTTACATTGAAAATGTTCAAAAACAAAATTTGGTACGAATAATCCACTGTTAGCTACAATAGACCAACCGATTGCATGCAGCTGATGAAATAAAGGTTGAAAACTCATTTGAATTTCTAATTTAATAAATTCTCTGGAACATGATGTATGGAATTAGCCACCAAGTGAAACTTGAATAATTCGCCTTATTAGCTTACGACATCTCGTTGAATGCATGAAAATTGTGGAATTAAATTACCACTTCACTAATTAATGTAAAACGTATTTCGTTTTGCATCAGGGCACGTGGGGAAGTTTACCTCATACTCGCAGTGTCTTACGTCCATATGCAACAATTACTTCAAATCATCAGACGTATGATGTATTATACGTTTCTAAAACCAAATAACATCAAAAAAATGCACATTTAGAACGTCATGACATTATCCTATAAAAAGACATTTCACTTTTAAAATCATTTCAGAGAATATTTACATGGCTACAAATATAGTATACATGTACACCATTTTAAAATAAGTATTTTACTTAAATAAGATAAACAAATAGTGTGGATATTTACTGGAAATTATAACCAAATTAACATTTCTGACTAATGAGTTTCACATAAGTTAAAAAGAAAAGCATAACTAACTTTAATATTTGTTAAAGTTATAAGTTTTTCTTTTGGAATTGTTGCAATTCAAAACTTATAAGTTAAGTAATAATTTGGTTATAATTTTCAGTAAATACAATATTATTTGTATCAAAGTTATTGCAGTTAAATACAAATTTGAAACTTGTATCATAGTCTTGCCATGAGGTAGTTGGTGAATTCATGTGTAGGATATACTAGTTATAAATTTACAGATATGAGTTGCTGAAATTCATAGTCGTTTACGTCGAAATTTGAGCTACACATAAATTGCACATACTGACAGCACGAATGGAAAACTCGATTTTCCCAAAGCATGGATTTGTGACCTGCCAGAAGGTCACAGCACACATATTCAATTCAATTAAGGGTCATTTGCATACGAATGGATTTATTTGGTTGATCTTCAGCATCAGGCATTCCCAGCTTGACCTGGACGGATGCCAGACATTCCGGTCCAGCTGGAAATGACCTGGTGACGCAATTTATTGGCGGCGCTACTGGTATCGGCTAATTGGTATATAAGCGTTTGAAAACAGATCATGGGGATCACTCTGCATATCGCAAAGGGCAGGTGCACGTGGTCGGGTTGCTCTGGCCAGGCACCCGACACGGACACCACCTTATCATTCGACGTAATTGTTGACCAGAATTTCAGGACCAATTAGTTACTTACAATTGGTTCATCTCGCTTAATTGCCCCAGCTCGTGGGGAATTTTGTTCTCTCACGATGGAAACTGGGCATGTCTGCAGCGACTTCAAATTATAAGGTCAGACGTATCTTACTGTATTTATTCTGATACGATTTATAGCAGTTTATTGCTGCAGTCTGGACTTTGTGTCCGTTTGTTACAAAAGTCCCTTTCAGAGGATATGCAGATGTGAGCTATATTATTTTATGCATTTTACCTATTGTAATTTTTAATGCGTTTTATCTCGTCAATCTTTTATTGGCGCAGCGTACGCTTGAAATAGCCATTTTGTGGCGCTTCGTGCTAGTATCTGGTCTTAAAATTTGGATTAGCATAGTGCAGTGTTTACGTGCTGTTGATTTAAACGTAGCGCAAAATTGTATTGAATGATTTTACCATTTCCAAACGTGTAAAATAACGTGCAAGCAGGCTATTGAATAGCGCTTGCAAGATAGTGCGAATTTTGATGTCAGTTGGCATTTTCATACTTTACTGAAGTTAAATAAATACATTGTCCGGATCAATACAGATCGTCCAATTTTGATAGTCTAATTGCCCCCCTGAGGCAACGGTCGACCCCAATTAGAATTTAGAGGGTTACAAATGTAAGTTTTCAAAAATTAGGCCAACAAAAACAAGTCAACCATTGGGCTCTTCAAATAACAAGTCTTTTCATCTGTACCAGATGGCTGAGAGGTAGACTGCTGCTCTCTGAAGTAAATGGTTGTAGGTTCACTCCCCGCTAATGTTTGTCAAGGATTTTTCAGCGTATGTAGTGTCTTGTAAATGTGCTTTTTGATGTCATTCATGTATGTGTTAATAAAATGTGGTTATTCAAATACATTTGAATGTAAAATGATGTCAATTTGAAGGGATACTAATCCATTTACCGTTTAGGCATAAATTGGGTTTTCGTTAGCATGCCAACCAATGGCCCAACGTATGCCCGGCGGTCATCCTGTAACCTCCTCGTTAAGGTCACTCACTAATGACATATGACTCTATTGAAAATTAATTCAATCAGATTTATTGGTCATCACTTGAGTTGGTTCGTCCCTATTTGATCTCAACACATTGGCATAATATATCTCCGCATGTAAACAATTTGCAAATTCAATTTGCCTAATATGACGCTAAATCAATGCACACTTTAGGCGCTCCGCAAATGTTACTCAATAAGGTGATATGCAAATCAGCTCATCATTAATGCAAATATTGCATTTACACAGGGCAATAATTAACTCTCATAAAATTCAATGTAAAAAAGAGCTTAAAAACATGATCACTTTAAAATGTCAGACACAGCTATCACCATGCTATTCGGTACGATAAATTACTGACTTGTCATAAATCCTGGGCTTTCCCAACAAACGTTGACAAATCAATGTAGCTAATTTATAGTCAATTTTAGGCTCAACCAATGTGACAATATTAAGATAGATGTCAGACCTTAATCAGCTGAATACACTTAATCCATATTCCTGATGTGAATCCAATTATGCCATTATTTCCCATGTGCACATCAGGCACAATGACAATCCGTTGGATCGAAATTCCACAGCAACGCACAAAATGTGTGGTAAGTTGGAAGCCTGGCCAGCACTCCCAACAAACCACCCTAACCGAAAGGTGATAGCCGTCTCCTCTCGAATCAATAAAATCGCTCCATATATACTGCCCCGATACAACCATCAGCGCCACCAATTTTAAATTTCGCAATATTGGCAGCTGTGAAATGGAATGCATAACATTCCATTTCCCAACCTTTGCATTTATAATACGTGACCCTAATTACACATTGAATGAAATTCGAAGGACAAGAGCGGGTCACATGAGCCAGCCTTTTTGAAATGTCGCCCCGACATCATAATTGTGGTGCCCTACTGGAACGTAGAGAGCTTCTGGTAATGTTTAATGCCAGTGCAGCCGGTGAACGCAATGGGTGACATGTAGATCTGGGAGATTCCCGAATTGGTGTTGTTGATTGCGTACTTGGTAGTTTCGTTGATGGTAACGGACTACACTGTACCAAACGCCACTGCATATTCGGTGCCGTGATATCCCTTTTCAGATACAATGGTGTTATTGGAGGATCCTTCTCCTTATCATCCTCCGGCACTTCCAGCTCAACCGTAAGTAGGGGTGACTCGTACAGCTGATCACTATCGTTCTCAAAATAAGGTTTCAACTTTGACACATGTATCATCGTTTAATTTGAGGATTAACTCACTGTTGCCTTGTGTAAAGAGATTTTTACCTTTTTTGTCAGTGGCTTGATTTTTTGATTTGTGGCCAGGTTCTCTGTATCCAAGGACTTCGTTGCTATGGAACTTGCATAAAATAATTCAGTCAAACACAAATTTCAAATTAAAAGTTTTTATTCAGCAAAATCGATTAATTGTGGGAAACCTTTTTCAGGAGTGAAACCCACACTAAAAATTTTGAATAATGTCGAAATTCTTGTCACCGCGTTAATTACAAAATCCTCATCCAAACACTCCAACATAAATTAGTATCCCGGTAAAAATCCTCATAACATATTTCAACAATCAACTCGGTAAAAATCCTCATTAAATTACTACCAACATAAAATTGGGTTCCCGGAGGGAATCCTCATCCAGTTTCAGTGTTACATAAATTTTTCAATACTCGCGCTCTCGCACATCAAATCAATCGTGCTATGCACACTAAACGCATACAAAAATTAATAACATATTCAAATAAATTTGTCCAATGTGTCCTGTGAAATAAAAAAAATACAAAAATCATGAGTTATAAACACTTTACAATTCACAATTGTATTGTTGTTCATTTAAATTACTTTTCTAAGTTATCCATCGGTGGAGAGAACCACTTCGTATTTACTGATTTACTGGTTTTAAAATTTGTAAACTTCACAGTGGAGAAAATCAAGGTGGTGTGTTGGTCTTTTTTCGATGGTTTATTTTTATTTATGTGTTTGCGGTAATTCTGGTATTAATTCCGTGTTTATATCCTCCAGAATCAGTTGGGATTCTGCATTCGTACATATTGCAATGTTTTGCTCTATTCTGCAGTTGTAAGTTCTCGCAGTGATTAAATCACTATACGAAAATAACGTTGGAGAGTATCTCATATAATCTTCACATGTGTATTCTTACACTCTTACACATGAAGATATCTGAATGGCTGATTCGTTGTTTATTACCTGGTGGTTTTCGTTGCTGCTAGTGGAAATTAAATGAAGTTTCCATCCGTTGTTTACACTGTCCTTTATTCTCCTTGGACAGGGTTACCTTATTTATACCACAATTTATACTCTGTCCTTTATTCTCCTTGGATAGGGTTACCTTATTTATACCACAATTTAATGTGACAGTTTACCTATTTAATGTTTTGTTTATATTGAAATCACCTTCAATACATATACTGGTTTGAAAGATTATCTTGAAATTTTCAGTTCAGTATACGAAGTGACTATCTGCTCACTTCTGAGGTTTCTCAAGGAATATAGTTCAACCATTCCACATATGTTAATTGACATAGCTTTGTGGACTTCGATGTGGTTTTGTAACCAACATCTAACTGTAAAAATCAAAACACTTTCTCATATAAAACTTTCAAAACTTAAAATTAATCCTGATGTCCAAAATATCAGTCACAAGGTTTTAAATCAATAAACACAACTTGCATAAGGTTAGAACCAACATTCAAAGTAATTAAACACTGTAGACAAGTTCAACCAATTATTAAATGCAACTCTCAAGTTGACAAACACAATGAAAAAGCGTCAACCACTATGCTCTAGAAAATTGAATGTATACAATATTCATTGGTATATAAAGATAGAGATTTATCATATATAAATCAAATATGTGCTGGAGCCATTGGTTTCTGAATTAAATTGAATTTAAATTAAATTGAACTATCTGAAATCCAATTAACTTTTAATATTGACATCATCATGGAACCTTTGATCATGAAGTATGAGAATATTCATAAAGCCAAAATATTTATTTTCAATTGATGGTTAATTTATTGTTATTTTCTTCCGAAATTCTGTTAGGTAGAAACAAAAGAATTGATTTTAGGTGAAAATTTTGATTTAAAATAGTGCCGATTAGTTTTCGCAAATCGATCTAATATCGATATCGATATTAATCGATCAACGTTAAAAACAAAATGGCTGACACCTGCACACGAGGATTACGTTTTTTGCAATTTGGAGTTCGTTTTTTGGCAGTTTCTCCGAGGATATTATCATGTAAGTTTAAATGTACTTTATTCAAATGAAATGATCTGTTAAAATATCAACTGGTTGGCAACTGTGTGGCAAACTCATGAATTGGCATTGAATTCATAAATGTGTGATGCCCAAAAGAGAGGCACAACAATCAGACTCCCTCAACCACTGTTCAATGCTGTTTTTATTGATAGGAGTTTCTATGAAATGATGAAATTTAATTTTTTGAATCAAAAAGTATTAGATACGATGATCTCAACCACAATAGCAGGCCCTATTTGCAAGCCAATTTTACAGCACAACATTTCTGAATTGATTCCTAAAATGCCAATTTCATGCAGTTTTCTTAAATTTTGAGTAATTTCTTAAACCCAAGAACGATCTCTTTTCATTGTAAGGAAGGTATGTCTCACTTCTTCCGATGTAATTATGGTGTTTATATTTGCCAACCTTGTATACATTAAATTCCGAATTTCGTTAACAATTTATCCAGCAACTTGAACCAGTTGTGAGGTCATTCTTCCCAAAATAAATGTATTTATTGGGCGTTAGCCTGGTTTATGACCTCGCACTGACCTGACATTCATGACGGTACTTAAATATTAATCAAGGATGAGCGATCTGGGAGAGAATTTACCGATGTAGAAGGGAATAGGGAATAAAAGTTGGAATAATTGTCGAAAACTACAAATCAGCATGATTATTTACATTCTGTGAAATGCAGTTAAGGGCAAAAATTATAAAAAGATTAACAATTTACTTCTTGACGTTGTTCAAGAATATAGGTCGTATAGTAATGCCTTTAACAAAAAGAATTATGACCATATATTTAAATTAATGTAGCAATCGACAACCAATACACTCAAACAATGATAAAACATCCAGCGTGTAAAGGATTTAAATTCCATACATTAAAAATACACACAAATTTCTTGAATCTTAAAATAAACGTATGAGTTCGGATAAGAGAGGCCGTTTATGTTCGGATAAACGGGGTCGTTCGCTACGAATTGGTATACAGTTAAACTTAAAAAACAATGATAAAATTCGATTCAGGAGTAAAAAATAATTAAACTAAATAAAACAATTTTATTAAAAAGGCCGTAAATATCACTATATCAAAGTAACTGTGCATAATAATTGCCTAATCACTACAATTTGATTTTTGATATTGGTCAACTGCTTGTTCTCCGAAAATGAGGCTTGACACTTTACAGTGCTAATTCGTATTACCTTTTCAAGGTGAATGTTTATACTATTCGCCGAATTTGTTGTCATAGAAATGATGGTTTCATTATCAACTTCATGTTGATTAGTTTTTTAGTTTTATTTTACTAAAGTAATTTCTTTTTTCTAACAGGTATTATTTTCGAAATTGAATAAGACATGGCAATATTTGAATTTTAAAGTGGATATGGCTCAAGAGGCTTATTCCCTGGCTAAACAAACGTTATTTAAACACACAACCTTTCGTTCTGGATTTTAAACAATAGAATATATGTAAATATAATTATATAAGGTGACACAAAAGCTTAGCAACAGCTTGTTTAAATCAACTCAACCCAGCGGTTATTTTTTTTATCAATTTTGCAAACGGAAGTAGAGAAAAAATTGCATTTTGGCAATAAATGACTATGTCTTAAATAAAACATAAAAACGGCACTTCTATGTAATAATTACACAGTGATTATGTGTTCTGGGAACACGATATGCCATCTTTTCGAAAGCTTTCTAGCAGTAGTGTTTGTAGGGCGTATAATTTTTTAGGTGTCGACCGAATTGTTTTATAGATAAAATTGTTTTACTTCGGGAAATTTGGGAGTATGAAAGAATTGAAACAGACAAGGTAGTTATACATAATTTGATTCCTTTTCAGCTGTCCTTTGAAAAGAATGGGTTTTCTTACTTTTCTCCTGTTTCTGGTTGTCCATTTCGTTCTTCTGTCCAATTTTTTGCTTTTTCACTTCACTTTGCTCACTTCACTTCCAAGGTAGCACAGTCCTATTCCATTTTTCCAAGGTGTTGAATTTCGATTTCACAGTTGTATTTCCAAGTTTCCAAGGTTTTGAATTTCGGCAGTTGAAGAGATGATTTTTCGAGGTCCAAATTTTTTTCTCAAAACACTGAACATGGGCTTAATGGGCTATTTCCACTGGATTGGTCGATATTTTTATTGGTCAATGTTCATTGCCAATGACTTTTCAGGTTTTTCCTCCCAAACGAAATATTCACCCACTTTTCGGTGACGTATTTTAGGGGTGGTATGGTTTCGGTGAATTTTAGTTATGAATTTTTATTCATTTTTTTCCATTAGTTTTTTCCATGTTTTTCTTATCTTTTATTTTATTGCTTATGGTTCATTTCCATTTCTTTGAGCTGATTGGTTTCTATTCGTCTATGGTCCAATTTTGGGTGGAGTTTTGTCCACTCTCCGTAGGTGACATTTTTCACCCGCTTTTATTGGTTTTTTACATATTCAAATTTTTCTTTTCATATTCTCATTGTTTTGCTTAATTGCAAAAATTATCTGCTAGATGGCAGCACCTTCCTTAGATTTGACACGTTTACTGTTTGAGTTTTTTGGAGGTAATTTTGATATTTCAACTTTATTATTTTTCCTTATTTTTCTTTATAGATTCACCAGGTGACATTAGCAACGTTGTTACAGGCATCACAAACATTGTTACAGGTGTTACTAGAAATGTTACATGTGTCACCAGCAGTATTACACGCATGTAAAACAGTGTTACCTGCATTACAAACAATTTAACAGGCATGTTAAACATAACAGGCATGCGTTACACTGTAACAGACTTTAGAAACGTAATAATTGGTGTAAGAAACGTTGTAACCTTAGGTACTTAGCATGTGACAGGAGTTAGTAAGGTCGTAACAGGCATTAAAAACGTTGTAACCGTCTTTAGAAACGTTGTGACAAAAGTAATAAACGTCAAAGCAGGCGTTACAAACGTGATAACAAGCTTAAAAAACATAGTAACACGTTTTAGAATCATTGTAACATGTGTTGTAAACGTTGTAACATTCGTTACTTAGCATGTAAGAGGAGTTGGAAACGTTGCAATTGGCATTTTAAACGTTGAAACAAGAGTAAAAACCTTGTAACGGTCATAAAAACGTTGTAACAGGCATTTAAAACTTTGTAACAGGCATTACTTGCTTTGTAACAGGCATTTGTTATGTTGTGACAGGCATTACAAACGTTTAAACAGGCATAAAAAACGTTGTTACAGGTGTTACTAGCAATGTTACATATATCACAAGCAGTATTACACGCATTAAAAACAGTGTTACATGCATTACAAACAATGTAACAGAAGTAAAACGTAACAGGCATGCGTTACACTGTAACAGGCTTTAGAAACGTAATAATTGGCGTAAGAAACGTTGTAACCTAATATACTTAGCATTCGACCAAAGTTAGAAAGGTAGTAACAGGCATTAAAAACGTTGTGATCGAAGTAAGAAACGTTGTAGCAGGCGTTACAAATGTGGTAACAAGCTTTAAAAGCATAATAACACCTGTTAGAAACATTGTAACACGTGTTGTAAACGTTGTAACCGGCATTACTAAACATGTCATAGAAATTGGAAACGTTGCAACACGCATTATAAACGTTGAAACAAGCGTAAAACATCTTGTAATGGGCATTAGAAACGTTGTAACAGGCATTTATAACGTTGTAACAGGCATTATTCGCATTGTTACAGGCATTGGTAATGTTGTGACAGGCATAACAAACGTTGTAAAAGAAATAAAAACATTGTTACAGGTGTTACTAACAATGTTACATGTGTCACAAGCAGCATTACACGCATTAAAAACATTGCTATATGCGTAACAAACAATATAACACAAGTAAAACGTAACAGGCATGCGTTACACTGTAACAGGCTTTAGAAACGTAATAAATGGCGTAAGAAACGTTGTAACCTTAAATACTTAGCATAAGACAAGTGTTATAAAGGTCGTAACAGGCATTAAAAACGTTGTGATTGTCTTTAAAAACGTGACCGAAGTAAGAAACTTGTAGCAGGCATTACAAATGTGGTAACAAGCTTAAAAAACAGTAACACATGTTAGAAACATTGTAACACATGTTCTAAACGTTTTAACCGGCGTTACTAAGCATGTAAGAGGAGTTGGAAACGTTGCAATAAACATTTTAAATGTTGAAACAAGAGTAAAAACCTTGTAAAGGGCATTAGAACGTTGTAACAGGTGTTACTTGATTTGGAACAGGCATTAGTAATGTTGTGAGAATCATTAAAAATGTTGTAACAGGCATAAAAACGTTAAACATATGTTAGCAACATTGTAACAGGCATCATAAACATTGTTACAGGTGTTACAAACAAAGTTACATGTGTCACAAGCAGTATTACACGTTGAAAACCGTGTTAATGCGTTACAAACAATGTAACAGACATGTACAACTATACAGGCATGCATTACACTGTAACAGGCTTTATAAACATAATAAAGAGCATAAGAAACGTTGTAACCTTATTTACTTAGCATGTAACCGGAATTAGAAAGGTCGTAACAGGCATTAGAAGTGTTGTGAAGTCTTTAGAAACGTTGTGACTGAAGTTAGAAAGGTCGTAACAGGCAATAAAAATGTTGTAAACGTCTTTTGAAACATTGCAACCAAAATTAGAAACGTTGTAGCAGGCGTTACAAACGTAGTATCAAGCTTAAAAACATGGTAACAGGTGTAAGAAACATTGTAACGCGTGTTGTAAACGTTGTAACTGGCGTTACTAAGCATGTAAGAGGAGTTGTAAACGTTGCAATAGGCATGTTAAACGTTAAAAAAGGATAAAAAACTTGTAACGAACATTAAAAACGTTGTGACAGGTATTTATAATATTGTAACAGGCATTACTTGCTTTGCAACAGGCATTGGTAACATGGTGAGAGGCATTTTAAATGTTGTAACAGGCATAAAAACGTTAAAGCAGACGTTAGCAATGTTGTTACAGGCATCACAAACATTGTTACAAGTGTTACTAACAATGTTACATGTGTCACAAAATGTATTACACGTGTTAAAAACAGTGTTACATGCATTACAAACAATGTAACAGACAAGTAAAACATAACAGACTTTTAATACACTGTAACAGGCTTAAAAAATGTAATAAGTAACGTAAGAAAGGTTGTAACCTTAGTTACTTAGCATTTTAATAAAGTTAGAAAGGTCGTAACAAGCATTAAAAACGTTGTGACCGTCTTTAGAAATGTTGTGACCGAAGTAAGAAACGTTGTAGCAGGCATTACAAACGTAGTAAATGACATTAAAAAAACTTGTAACAGGCGTTTAAAACATTGTAACACGTGTTGTAAACGTTGTAACCGGCATTACTTAGCATGTAACAGGATTTAGAAACGTTGCAACAGGCTTTATAAACGTTTAAACAAGCATAAAAGCCTTGTAACAGGCATTTATAACGTTGTTACAGGCATTACTTGCTTTGCAGCAGGCATTGGTAACATAAAGAGAGCATTTTAAATGTTGTTACCGGCATAAAAACGTTAAAACAAGCATCACAAACATTGTTACAGGTGTTACTAACACTGTTACATGTGTCACAAGAAGTATTACACGTGTCAAAAACAGTGTTACATGTGTTACAAACAATTTAACAGATTCGTTACACTGTAACAGGCTTTAGAAATGTAATAAATGACGTAAGAAACGTTGTAACCTTAGTTACTTAGCATTTGACCAAAGTTAGAAAGGTCATAACTAGCATTAAAAACGTGATCGTCTTTAGAAACGTTGTGCCAAAAGTAAGCAACGTTGTAGCAGGAGTTACAAACGTGACATCAAGCTTAAAAACATGGTAACATGTGTTAGAAACATTGTGACACGTGTTGTAAACGTTGTAACCGGCGTTACTAAGCATGTAAGAGGAGTTAAAAACGTTGCAATAGGCATTTTAAACGTTAAAACAAGCATAAAAAACCTTGCAATGGGCATTAGAAACGTTGTAACAGGCAGTTATGTGACGACCTGTCCTTGAAGTGACAAGGGTCACATTCTTTCCACTTGGAATGCTAATGGAGGTGTTTGGTAACCGGATTAATTGATTAACAGCATTCTTTGGTGGATTACAGAGTTTTGCCGAGATTGTTTTGGGGCGCTGTAATGAGGTGACCAGGATATATAAGGAATTACAATGTGATGATGTGGAAGAGATCTCTTTTCATTTTTCCTGTGAGCGGGTCGTATTGAGTGGATGCCTGGCCATGCTTCCATTCAGTATTGATCCCGTCTGTTTGTTATACGGAATTTTGGCATGATGAATGTGGTTGATCTGATGATGTTGATTTGCCATTGGTGAATTATTGTGATGTTGGCGATGTGCTGTTGCAAGGTCTGATAACTTTATTTATTTGTATTGGAAGAGTTACAATTTGAATCCGAGAATCATGGTATACCATTTCTAAGATTATTGCTATGGCAATTCAAAGTTGATTTGATTTATTATACGACTCGGAGCTGGTGTATGATATCCAGAGTTAATTAAGGGGCCTTACTTGAAATAGAGCCTTATCTATCGGCCATATTTTTATCATATATTGTGAATATGAGTGACGAAGTTGAACATGCATTAATGATACCACATTAACATTATTTAAGCTATAAATTTGTATTTACATTTGATGTTTTACTTAATCTATTTTGTAGTGTAATTTTAATTGTTGAATGAATGCCAATTTAAATATAACCTTTTAATATTATTCATTGATTTGGTCTTTGATTCATTTTGGGGGTCGACACTTCATGGTCACCAGATGCAAATACTTTAAGCCACGTGACGGGCTTCATTGAATGTCACAAGTGGTCCGTCGAGCCGGATCTTTTTTGCTCTGGTGATATTTTTCTGATTGCTGCATCTTGTGAGGTTTGATGATGAATTGTCGCCTTTCATATGTATTTGGCCTCCTTGCTTGGTGTATCTATTGAATCATGCCGATTTGTTTGATAGGTGATTGATGGATGGATGGTTGATTTCCCTTGTGTAGGCCCATTGACTTAGACATGTCTGGGGAATTGTTATAGGGGGGAAATTAGTTCTTAGGAGTTCTTTAGGCAACCCTGGCGCTTGCGTAAGGTGGGGGGAGCTGCGTATTGATAGCGGTTTGTTAGCGCCCTGCTGAACGTAAGCTACCTTCTGAATTGTGTTAGGATATTGTTTTTGTTTCCCTGGATTTGTCTTGTATTGACGAGGGTGATTATGTCACTTGGAGTAGCAACGGGGGGAGTTCCCGCAGGGAATATGGCACGGAAATATTTACCACAGTTGGTGTTTCCTGAGAAATTTTCGGGGGAAGGTGATGCTCTAAGTACTGAAGAGTTTTTGCACCAGTATGAGCGGATGGCCCCTCAAGCTAACTGGACGAAAGAAGATATGGTTAAATATTTTCCCAACTATCTCAGCGGTTCAGCTTTAAAATGGTATTCAGCACAAGATCCTGCCTCTGAGTGGTCATTGCTTAGGAAAAGGTTAAATAATGCCTATCCAAATCAACGTGACAAAGCAACTGTGGAACAGCGATTGTTCCTGCGCCATTATAATCCTGGTACTGAGGCTTTACAATCTTACTATTTTGACAAGTTACGCTTATGTCGTGATGTTAATAGTATGATGGATGAAAGGGAGAAGGTCAGACACCTTATAAGTGGATTGCCAGATGACTGGACGGGCACTTTCCGCTTTAAGAGTGATTTTACAGTGGACACCCTTTTGACTTATTTACTCGATAAGGACATGGAGATGCGACAGAAGTTGAAGGCTGCCCCATCGTCCGTGTTGACTTTGGGTCAGGTGGAAGAAGTGATATCCGTTGCATTGGAGAGGCAGAAGCGAGAGCTTGAGGCTAAATTGAAGCAAATTACTCAGACACAGGTGGGAGCTGTTGAGCAAGGGGGTTCAGCTTATAGGAATGGGATTCCCAGTGAGCCGGAGGTACCGCGGACGGTGCGATGTCAGATTTGTGACAAAGTAGGGCATAGTGCCGTTCGCTGTTACCGTAGGATGGATCGCACCTACAAATTTAATCCCTCCAATAGAGGAAGGAGGGGAAACTGGAATGGAAGAAATGATTCTAGGTCTTCGGGAAACGCCCCGCGGGATTCCTAATGGAGGTGGGGGGATCCCGCTTGGGTGGTAGTGTTCCTCCAGAGAAGTCGAACAGAGAAATGTTTATTTATGAAGTAATTGTGAACGATGGGAAAATTAGTAAGGCTCTAATAGATACCGGAAGCCAGGTGTCTTTGGTTCGTCCATCTTTGTTAAAGTATGTCAAAGGATTGAAGTATGTGCCTGTACGTTTGCATACCATCAATAGTATGGGTCTTCATGTGATGGGCTATGGAGAGATAGAGTTTACACTGGATGGACATGAGTGTAATCTCTCAGTGTTCGTGGTGGAGGACATGATACATGAAGTCGTGCTGGGGATTGATTTTATTCAGCAATTTCTCATTGGCATGGATTTTCATGAGAGGCAATTGTGGTTTAAACATGATGCTCATGAAGTAGATTGTAAATCTGATATAGTTGTTGACGAGGAACCTGTGAAAAAGGCCCCTGATTTGATTGTGTCATGTATATCTTTATTGCCTGAATCACTGGAGTTCCAGATACATAATGGGGGTGATCCCATTCTTGCATCTGTTGACGTTGAGACCTTTTGTGGATCGGTGAAGTCCTCAAGCGATCCAATCCTCATTGATGAGGATGCTTATGTGTTAGCAATGCATTGTGGTGAGACAGAGGAGTTGGGGGTTATGGACTGTAGAATAACGGAATTGGAGTTAGAGAGTGTTCCCGATTTTGGATGTAAAGAATTACCCAAAGGATGGGAAGAGAAGTTTAATGATGAAGCCCTATTGAGAATTTTGAAGTGTTATGAAAATTTGTTAGCTGCTGAAACATCTGAGCCTTTGCCAGAGGTTCATCTTGATACTGGAACAGCGGTGCCAAAGCATTCTAGGCCATATGCAACAACTGAATATAAACGAGAATTGATACGGAAACAGTGTGCTGAGTGGTTAAAGGATGGTATCATCTCGCCCTCAAGTTCTCCGTGGGCATGTCCTGTGGTCCTGGTGGAGCAGACTAATGCCATGGGCCATAAGAAGCATCGGTTGTGCGGAAATTTTAAGTCCTTAAACGAAGTTATGGTGAGGCAAAACTTCCCATTGCCATACCCAGAGGATTTACTCGATGGGATGCGGGGTTGTGAATTTTTTTCGGTTATCGACTTAAAGGCCGCATATTTGCAATTACCTGTTAGGAAGGAGGATCGATATAAAACCTCTATAGTGACGCCCGATGCCCAATATGAATTCAACTTTCTGCCCTTTGGGATATGTACAGCATGCCAAATCATGCAAAGGACCATGCACTTTATTTTTGAAGATTTATTGAACAAATTTGTTAAGATCTTCTTTGATGATTTGGCCGTTCATTCTCGTTCTTATTCTGAGCATTTAGAGCATTTGGCTGAAGTGATGGAACGTCTTGGTCGCTATAAGTTGTTGATTAACATCGTAAAATGTCAATTTCTGAAGCGGTCAGTGCTATATTTGGGCCATATAATTGATGGGAAAAGTCTGAAACCCAGCCCCTTGAATGTTAAGAACATATGTGATTGGACCTCGCTAACAAAGGCTCATGATGTTAAGCGGTTTTTGGGGGCTCTCTCGTTTTATCGTAAGTTCATCCCTGAATTTAGCGAACGGTCACGTAATCTTCGATCTTTAACTCAAAATAAAACAAAGTGGAAGTGGGGTGATCAGGAACAGGCAGAGTTTGAGGATTTGAAAGGATGTTTAGTTACTGATCCAATCCTGAGACCATTTGATCCCTGTTTGGAGACTCATCTTAAAACGGATGCCAGTTTGCATACTTTGGGTGCTATTCTGTCTCAGGTGACAGGGAATGGTGACGAGGTTGTTGTAGCATATGCTTCACAGGCATTGACGAAGCAGCAACAAAAATGGAGCACTACCCATCGTGAATGTTTCGCCATTCTTTGGGCGATTAAGAAATTTTATAAGTATCTTGATGGGAGACATTTTACCGTGCTCACTGATCATCATTCTCTGTGTACCTTGTTGACGATGAAGGACCCACATGGCAAGTTGGCTAGATGGGCTGTCTCATTGCAGGAATTCGATTTTGATATTCGATATCGGGCAGGCAAATGTCAAGCCGATGTTGATTGCCTTACACGACTCCCTACGGTAAAGTCAGATTTGATTGTATCCTTTGTAGAGATGGAGGAATTGCGAGATTGTCAGCAGAAAGCGATTGAAGCAGAAGAGGTTCATATATCAGAACAAGTTGCACACAATGAGGAACAGATGCTCTCATTTATCAAAATGTATGGGAAGCCTCTTTTTATTCCAGTGTGTTTAAGGAAAAGACTATTAGCCGTGGCTCATGGTGATCCCCTTAGTGGACACATTGGATGCGCTAAGACTTTCCAGAAGTTGAGAAAGTACTACTTTTGGCCTAAGATGAGAGAAGATATTTTTCGGTTTGTTCAGGCTTGTCCTGTTTGTCAATATTGTGACAAGCCAACAAAGAAACCTGCGGGTTTGTTGCATTCATTGCCCATAACGGGGTTATTTGAGACAATGGCTATTGACTTTGTGGGTGGATTCCCAGTAACATCAAGAGGAAACCGATATATTTTGATTGGAGTAGATCTGTTTTCTAAGTATATTGTTGCTGAGGCTACCAAGGATATGACTACTTTGACAGTCGCTACATTTTTGTTAAAGAGTATCGGGTTGATTTATGGATTTCCATTGAGGTTGTTATCTGATAGGGGTCCTGCATTTTTATCAGCAGCCTTGCAGACCTTTTTGGGGATTGTCAGGACGAAAAAGATTAATACTTCAGCCTATCATCCCCAATGTGATGGTCAGGCTGAAGCTGGAGTTAAGGTCATTACCAGGCTATTGCAAAAGTTTGCTATGACATGTTCTGATGATTGGGATTCGTTGTTGCCATTCGTATGTTTCCATTATAACACTACTTATCAAGACTCTATTCACATGGCACCATTTACTGTTGTGTATGGAACCTTGCCAAGGATTGTGTCATTGGCCCCACCTGACAAATTGATGAATACTACTACAATGCTTCCATTGGGAGAAATATTTATACCTGGATTTACGGTAGTCCGACAGTTGGTTTTTGATTTTATACGTGATGCCCAAGCCAAGCAGGCTATGTATTATAATAAAAAGCATGTTGAGATCGATTTTCATGTGGGGGATTGGGTCTTGTATAGGAGTGATTCAATACCCACTGGGGGTTCTAAGTTGCAACCAGCTTACAAGGGACCGTTTATGATTATTCAGAAAATTAATCCCGTGAGCATGATGTTATGTGCAAGAAATTCGGGTGTGCCTTTTTCTTCCCATGTCAGCAAACTCAAGAGATTCTGCTCCCAGGATGTTTCCAAGGAGACTGAGAAGGATTTGGATGGGGACGTACCAAGAGTCAGGCCACTTCTTTTGCGTCGCGATCTCGAAGCTCCTACGATGCGATGGGAAGTTATTATGGCTCCCGTTGATGAGGACCATTCGAATGAAAGGCCTTGTACTACGGAGATGGTGGACGACGAAGGAAGTGATTCTTCTCCTAAGGATGTGATTCGGACAGATGAACCTTCGAACTTACCGATTGTATGTGATGACCCAGTTATGGGAGATGTTAATGGTGATACCCAGGTTTTATCTGACGCTTCCCGCTCTATTCCTAGTATAACCAGGGCATCTCTGCGACCTCGACCCCCACGGCTTTGATTAATATTAGAATGACGATTTGTCATTCTATGTTGAGGGGGGGGGAACATGTGACGACCTGTCCTTGAAGTGACAAGGGTCACATTCTTTCCACTTGGAATGCTAATGGAGGTGTTTGGTAACCG
>JAQGBN010000014.1:0-18101 GCA_034698465.1 Tachypodoiulus niger | reverse complement strand
AGCCATGCAAACAAGTCTTTACAAAATAATAATAATAATAATAATAATAATAATAATAATAATAAATAAATAAAATAAGTTTAAAAAATGCACCTATTTTATGAAAATACGAACTGACGTTTGCGTGAGCAACTACATTTTAAATGCAACTACTCCAGTAGTTTTGTTTAAACTTTAGAGCAGTGGTTCTCAGTTTCTCCAAACGCCGTCAATTATTGTTAAATTACATGAAAATTAGTTGAAAGAGTATAGTGGCGTTATTTACGTATGGCTTATAATTATACGCATAATAATAATACCCGGGGTTTGGCTTGAAACATACGTGACGCAACAGCAGTAAAAAGAAAAGTAATGTCAAAAACACACCGCCTTAATTTCAATACAATGCATCAGGAGTTAGTATGTACAGACCTCGTTACAAGTCCTTAATAACGCAATTTCTATTATAGTGAGAGAAGATGCTATCGAGATAAAAAAAAAAGAAAAGAAAGTAGAAAAGATTACGAGGCAGATTTTAAAAAATTCGCTTTTACCGTAAGTAGGTTAATAAAGAAATTAACATAAACGCACAACGCAAATCCAGCAGCCGAATTTCGCAGTTAGCAAGCACGCAAAACATTTAAAGACAACCGCGTAACACAAAATTAAAACTCGCAACCGGCGCCTGGCATTGTTTTTTTTTTAGTTATCAGCGATGCACCTCCAAGAGACAATGAAAACAATGGATCATAAAAATTAATTTTAGATTTTAACGAAGGAAAAACAAAGTGCCTTTTTCTCCTAGGTCAACATAACGCATCACTGTTTCATTGCACTTTGTTCTTGCTATTTTTAGACTTATTTATGGGAACAAATCGTCGTAAAGACCTATAAGCTCATTATTCGAAATACCCAGCAGACCCTTAACGATAAATAAAGAAATACCTATCAGGTAAAACGTTTATTATTATACATGTACAATGTATAGGCCTATGTATCACCAAGGTAAATTAATGGAAGACTGATTTTGAAATTTTTTAATTTGAACTAACTAGCATGACGTGGATATAAAAAGCATCGGTTTAATCCGCTTGATCGGCATTTTTTGACATATTAAAAACATCAAATTAATGAGGAAAGATACGTAGTTATCTTGCAGAAGCATAATGTGGTTACTGTCAAATTAAAGGCGGCGCTGGTGTCTCATCCTTCAGCATTTATAGGGGAGTGCAAATGCATGTAGTAGGCTATAATGATTACTTCTTTAACATACAACAACAACAACAGACCAAGCATTAAGGCAGTATGCCTTCTAGCTCTTTCTTTAGTTTATGTTTATTTGTTAATTTATTATTATTATTATTATTATTATTTTTTCTTATCTTAATAATATTCATAGTGATAGTTCTCTTATGTGTGTTTATTTATTTGTTAGTGTTAATTCGTTTTGGGTGATGAGGGTTTGGTTATGCGTGGTCGACCCCAGCCTTGGTGATACCCCTTCTCCAAGGCACCTTAAGTTGGCCCTTACAGGGGGTCGATTCATTTATCGGTGTTAATGGGAAGGTCCTTGTTGGTTTCTGGATATGTATTTGGCTACTCTGAAAAAGTTCCATAGGAGGCTTTCGTTTATGGTTGTAAATAATTCTTGGAATATTGCTTTCTCCTCGAGATGCCCTGCCTGTCGTATAACTCTACAAGTTAGAGGAAACCCTCAATCTATGACAAGAGAGTAAGTGTCAAACAAACTGATAACATCTCGACAACGTATTAACTGGATTTAATTTGAACAATTAGCTGGTGATATATTAAGATTATGTTATGATTTAAATAGCCAAGGTAAAGCATCTTTCCATGCTCAGAAATAGCAGTGGCTGACGCAAAAGACAACGTTATTCTTAGGTCTATACATGATGTATTTGGCGTTAACACCCATGGCATTCATGTGAATCCATGGCCTGTTCCCTATTCAAACTTATATTTTTTAAAAATAAAAGTTGATGTTCGAAGAAACGTTGACAATTTAAAAGTTATATGCAAGTCAAAATTGTTGCTTTTGAGCGTTGTGGCATTTTACAGAATATTTCTGTTTTTATTTTTCATGTACCTTAGAGATCCATTGCTAACATTTTTAAATATAACGGTTATGAGTATGGCAGCAGCTACTAAAGTAAGTAATATGGTACATGTATATCAAGGACCAAAATGGAAATCATATTTCGAGCGATGACAAAGATTGGATGTTTATTTGAAAGAACTTTAGATCAAAAACTCAAATTTTATGTTACGTTTGTTTCAATGGTTTACCAAGATTTTCAATTGCTATTAGTAATACTCTTTAGTGTTTTAGTTAGGCAATGAATCTAAGATATGAGTCTCACACAAACAAAATTAATTAAATTATTATCAATCCTGCAATACCTTTGATGAATACTTAACTGCGAATAGAAACGGAAGATTTGAGAATTTCATATGATACCTCATCGACTATTATTAAAAGTACAAATGCATTTGTGGGTGTCTATTTGCTTTATTTGCTGAAGGAAAAAAGACAAAGGTAAGATAAAGTTCACGTAATATTTTACATAGCACTGAGTTATTTATGTTTGCTTAACTCTTATTTCATAAATATCATGCTTGAAAGGCATTCCACTAACCACTACTATATTTTCAGCTGAGGGAATTTAAAAGGACTCACTACAATTCAACTTTCTCAGATATTTCGTAATTTTAAAACATTGTTATTTCAATCAGTTATATCTCTGTTGTTAACGTGCATCAAGAAGTCATGGATCTCGTTTACAGGCTCCTCCATTATCATGATTTATAAGGAAATTGTTAACAAGGTAAAATCATTTCAGTTTTTCTATTCATGAGCTGTTTATCTGTAAAAAAACCAGGACCTGATCTTTCTTTTTTTAAATTGACACATCAGTGGTCGATTAAAAAAAATTGCATATATATATATATATATCACCTATTAGGCTAAAAATTAATTATTTTAATTATTATTTTATTTATTTAATTATTTTTTAATTTATACCAAATGTTCGTTCTACACTGTGCCATGGTAAAATAAGGGTAAAAGTTTATGTCCAGTCACATTGGTCAAATATTTACATTTTCCATTTATTAAAAAATATGAATTAAGTGAGATTCGAACCTCATTTTTATTTGTATTCCAGTTTATATTATTTCCACTCAGAAACAGTAATGACCAGTCAAGCTATATACTTTAAGTAAAAATATTTGTCACACGTGTATATTTTACTGAAAAACAGCTATTTTAAGCAACAGCAAATGTCGGTGCACCCGATAGCTGTATATTTTAATAATCAGCATCTCTGCTATAATCGTACAGTCACCTTCAGTGTCACGAATTGGAAATGCCAAACGTCAAAATTTATAACATCACTGAATAAAGTCTATCCGATAAGATATCCTTGCTATCAAATTTAAACATCAGAGTTTCAGGATATCCATAACCACTAATTTTTATGCCAATCTAATTGAGTTTTATGTCAACAAAGTGCTAATACCTTATGATGCGAAACAGGCGAATTTGCAGAAAGTCATCTTAACAATTATAATCACTTTCCATAGAAAATGACAAAATATTTTGTGCAATTAAAATTTAAGTTCGCAGTATAATGATGCGTAATAATGTAGTTAAACACCTTGAAAATATCAATTCAGTTTAGTCTATTTGTAGTCTTAATGCAGTTTACCACATTTTATTTAATGACAAGTAAAACAAACATACTTCATTTTTCATTGGAATTAGACACAAATAAAAAATTCGAAGCTCGTTTAAACAAGTACATTTAGTGAAAATGACATTTAAAATGACATAAAATTAACATAAAAAAACGTTTAAATTGCATTCATGACTTTAACAATGTTTTGGATGCTCAGACGAACAAGTGCATAGCTCAGCATATGCCAAATAACTTATTTTTGAAAACTATTTAGAATAGAAAAGTATATTTTTTTCTTGTATCAGAATAGTAAATCATTTCAGGTCAATCTAAAAATAGTTCAATTAGATAACAGTAAAGGTTTAATCATAATTACGTTCACAGAATAACTACAGTAACGTCTATGCAACTTGTATTGCTGCTTGAAGCTCTACATGTAGTATGAACTAAATATTTTACGTTTATTTATACAGCAAATTGTGTCAATCATATTGATATAATCACCAATGTAAGAAAATGATGTACATATATTCAATGCGTTATTTCAAGTTTTAGACTGCTACTAATTCTTTTTGCATTTAATAGTTATCCAACTTCCTGCTTTAATAAAATAATACAAAATTTAAGATAAAACGTATTTTTATTTCTTATGAAAACATACTGCAATTATTTGGAGACAATGGAGGCATTTTATACTGGCATGAAAAGTACTGGCATATTTTTTAATGTAATTCTATAGAAATTGATAATGATAGTCACATTGTTTACGTCACCAGAAAAGGAGATTGCCTGGTCCAATAATTATTTATATTGGTTGTAGAAAATCTTACCGTGAAGGTATGGATCAGCTTATTCAAATTTTATCAGAAGCACAAATTTGCAAATCATATGCGTAAAATAAGCTTTTATTCTATTAATATACCCTTTAAGAATTTCCAATTTTTATTGCTGTATCAATAAGTACCAGTTAACACATTGACGATTAATTAATATAGTAAGAAATATGGCAATTGACAGCATATGGCTTTCATGATAAGTTGTCAGCTGCTAGGATAGTATCACAGCGACTATTATGCCATCAAGAAATTAAGTAGTTCACATACATGTACATGTATGTCGCTATTATAATATAGACATTAAGATACCCACAACAAGATAATAATGCGCCTCACACAATGCAAAGAAAAAGCAGCAGTTATTGGGGGAGGTCGTCATATAAGTAGTAAAACACTACGATGACCTAAGTCTTTTTCAACTAATTATGCCCAACAATCGACAACAATGACAATAAATTCTGTATTATAATTCATTTTTCCATTAGCTGTTTCCAACAGATTTCCAACGGATGGTAGGGAGAAATATCATAAATAGTATGACTGTACCACTGTCATTTTTTTCTGGATTCGCACCTGGCTAGAAAGGTTTTAAACCAGGTATTTTTTTTTTAAATTTCTTTACTTAATTTGCGTCATACAGTAGTGCAACCATTGTTTATTCAAACTTCAATAAATGAATTTAAAATCACGAGCTATTTGCTTTTTTTAAATTGTATCATTCTTGTATTTCGTAATAAAAGTTTTAGCGCGGCACAACATAAGTTCAAAATAAACAAAAGTGTAAGTTAACGTTTGTGTATCTAATAAACATTTGTAACAAAAGTGCTTTCTCAAAACTTTTGTATTTACCGAAATCAAAAGTTTAATTTAGTTACAAAAGCTTTCAATTGTTATTGGCTAAATGTGTGGACACATTATGGATGACGTCATTAACTTAAGAATCACGGCAGCCATTAGAAAAAGTTTTCAAATAATGATTATAGATGGCTGATTTTACCATGTATTTTGTGTTTAAAGGTTTTGGCACAACGTTTTCATACAAAACATTGCGTAGTAAACGAAAAGTAAAATTATTTTGTTGTTAATTCTAACTATTTTTGTGGGCTCTAGTAGTAATATACCACGGAAATACAGCGTAGAACTATTTTCTTTCGTCAAATTGCTGTATTTGAGATTGATGGAGCCTCAAGATGTTTTTTATTCTCTGACGAATAGCTTCTTCAGCTTCAAATTAATAATTCAAGCGAGTCATTGAAAGTACTAGTAGAGCTTACCCACAATCCATGACAAGAAAGTCAGTGTCAAACAGACTGATAACATCCTGACAACGTAGTAACTGGATTTAATTAGAACAATTAGCTAGAGATATATTAATATTGGGTTCTGATATAAATAGGCAAACAAAGGCATCTTCACATGCTCAGAAATGGCATTGACTGAAGCAGAAAAGAGCGTGATTCATGGGTCCATACATGATGAAGTATATTTGGCGTTGACACCCCTCACAAACATCATGCGAATCCATGGCCTGTTTCCTATCTCCACTCAATTTAAACAATACGATGTTCGAAGCGTGGTTGACAATTTAAAATTTAGCTGGGGTTCAAAATTGCTGCTTTGGAGCGCCGTGGCATTTTCCGGAATATTTTGCTGCTTTTTTTTTCGTTATTCGGGACTATGCCCTTAACATGTACCTTACAGACCCGTTGGAAGCCATTGTTATCATCCTAAACACATCATTAATGAGTATGGCAGCAGACCGAAAACTAAGTCTTTACGTTAAGTTTGTTTCAGTTGCTTATACTGTTTATGCCAGCACGGCCATTTTGACCTTTTTGTACGCTATAATTTTGAAATATGTCGACCCCGTTGCGGATGATTTTACTGGAGATGCATTCGCAATAGGATTAGTTTGCTATAGCATCTTTTTATATGGGTGTCAACTGCTGCCCGAAATACTTTTTTCTTGCTTTTCCTTTGCAATTAATCTGAGATTTTCAGCTCTAAAATACAAAAAAGAGCAAATTGTCGCAAATATATCTTGCAATAACGAAACTGTGAAAGAACAGGAAGAGATGAGAATCGCATTTGAGATCTTAATGTCCCTTGTTCAAAGTACAAACGCCATGATGGGACCAACCCTTCTCTTTTGCGTTATTGTCACTTCTACGTACCTGTCCACCATTATTTTTATGTTCTTCAATCAATCCCTGGCTAATCCTGGAGTGGCCTTTACGAAAGCCATTTATTCCAGTGTTTGTCTATTGCGTCTGATGTCTATTTGTTTCTTTGCTGATAAAATCAAGACAAAGGTAAGATTTACATCACATTTCAATCTACACTATGCATGTTTTTTTTTTTTTAAACTTATGTGGATGATTTTTCGAAATTCAAAAAGGAAAATCAAACCTTGGTATCAAAGAAAAATATTTCAGGCTTGAAAATTGGTTATCTATTTATATTTTCAGTTGCGAGAATTCAAAAGGGCTGTGTATCTTATTCCTTCAATTCAACTCTCACAGAAAAGTAGTGAAGAAGTACGTTCATATTCAAACTTGGTTTTAAACTAAGCACATTTATCGACTTTGAGACATTGTTATTTTTAATCAGTTATTGCTGTTCTTAATGTGCATCAGGAAATCAACGGTGTCTATAACGGCCTGGGACTTTATTGCTATTGATAAGGAACTTTTTAACAAGGTATGGATATTCTTGATTACAGGCTATTTATTTTTTTTAAAATTATAAAAATCATGGCTTGTGTTGGTCATGGGTCTAAAAACACCTTAACTAAGCATATCAGTTTTAAATAACTTTTCTTGTCTCAAACAGCATAAATCATACAATTAACTACAAGTAAATAAATGTAGAACAATATTGAACTTTATACATAATTTTTTTCTGAAACATTGTTCATCAAAACTAATTTCAAAAATAGAGAAAATATAAATGGTAAAACTTCATTTATTATAGTTTTTACGAAGAGTATATCTTAATTAGGACAAAATTGTTTTTATAAATACAAAATAGATGTATTTTACACCCAAATGTAACTTCACATTTTCACCAATTGCATTATAAAAACATTTCTGCAGTACTAATTTAAAACATACTTATTAGTTTATTTTAAGAAGAATAACTAAGTTTTTTTACAAAATGTTAGTTTCAAGAAACTACAGTCACATTACTTAAAATTAGTTAGGAAATTATCGGCGTTATTAATTTGACGGATGCGCTAAAGAATACAATGTATATCTATGTTTATTTAATAGGTTTCACATTTTTTATATTTTAAATCCTTTTATTGCATTAAGTTTCTAAGTATAGGATTTCATTTTAGGTTGCCGGAGCTATCCTCACCTATACAATCACTATCATTGAGTTTTACGAACAAACTAAAGAATGATAAAAAAGCACATGGCATTATGGATACGGCTATTATATTTTAATTGCTGCACATTCGTAAATACTGTATCACGCTTGCAATATTATACAAAGATGAACATTTGTTCACATTTTGCGTTTTATTCTGACAGTAAATTATTGTGCACCCTAGATAAGTAATAATTTTTTACAAATAATATGCTTTTGCTTCACGTAATAAAATAAATACTTGCTCAAACATAGTGTATTTTACCATGTTTTGTATGACTTATGTATCTGGCATTCACCATGCTTAAATTGGCACTTTAGATTGTAAATTAATTATACATTGCAGTATATTATTTCGTTAAATATTGTGATATTTGAAATGATATTAACATGCATTAAAACACTGCATCATTTTATTCTTAAAAAGAATATTATCGAAATCAACTCCTTAAGTGAACTGTCTTCTTGTACATGTTTATATTTGTAAGATAGATACACTGTAATTACTAAAATATTTCACTTATCAAACAATTTTTTTTTTTACAAATGCCATAAATATCAATACTTTTACAATGAAACTTATATGAGATAGATGTTTAACCAAAAATCAGTTATTATCCTGATTGTAAAATTCTAAAAAATTAAACATAACGGACCATGAGTTCCTACAAAAGGATGGATCTTAATTTTCCAACCACCAAGACAAACATGATTTAACTGCATACTTAAGCAGCTACGCATAATTAGTTTTTGATTTTTAGATTGCATATGTCTATAAATTGACATTTATATATGCTTGCATACTAACTAAATTTTATGAAAAGTTTTTTAAAAAATGCAGCGGCAGAATTACATCTTTGGAGACAAGATTTTGTGAGTATATAAATTGACTTGATTGGTACTATAAGTTGTACAGAATTACAAGCAGAAATCGTATGAAAACTTAAGTTAATTGCAGTCATGTCATGCCGTTACTTTAAACTACACCTCGTTTAGCAATATACATTTCATTAAGCATCACTTAATTAATAAATTAAGCCATAATGAACATTAAAAACGTATGTCATTTTCTGTTCTTTGTAGGTTCTCATACTTCAAAAGACAGAAATACATGTAAATCCCATTCAAGTGGTAAAATACCAGCCCTATATCATAACGTTTACCCCTAAATAATTACCTTTTCTAATTAAATCACGGCGTAAATTAATTCATTAATAAATCACTTAAGCACATACACGATAGGCAAAAAATTAAACATGCTTAAGGTGAACACTACATTAATGGTCGCAATAAATTATCATCTTAAAATGACATAAGAATTGCAAACAGCTTCGCTGATATTATCAATCAAGTAAATAAATAATTTAAATTGTTGTTGCAGCAGCTAATTATGTTTGCTTAAAATCAAAGCACACATTTTATATATACACCTGTCTCAGCTTGAAAATGTTATAGCAAAGTTATCCCTGTTTTTTGAAAGCCCATCATTCGATTGATGTCATTAATAGGTCGCTAAAACATTAGATAATCACAAAACCGATATAACTTCTCAGCCTTCGGTATTAAATATTCAGCCCTACATTAATAATCCAATAGTTTGACAAAAAGATGTTGTAATATATGTATATATCTATACATGAGCCTTCATTAGCAAAAGTGACGGAAGTATTTTGACAATGCAGCGACTGGATTTAATTGCTGGTAACTTACAGCTTCGATAAAATAAAAACTGTGCTTAGGTATAAAAGGCTACATTTGCCCATTCATATACAATATGTGCAGAAATGGCCTCGACTACTTCAGAAATTCATGAAATTCATGAGTCCATGCACGATGAAGTATATTTGGCACTGAAACCACTGATGAACTTAATGCGAATGCATGGCCTGTTTCCTGTTGCCAACAATTTTATTCAAAACGACATTGCCCAAAGTGCGCCAAGCGGGAATATTATTTCGAAAAACGGTCGGGGGTTTAAATTTTTGTTTTTGAGCTTTGTGGCATTTTGTGGCATAAATTCCGTTTGGTATATCGGGATTTTTGACTACAGTCTTTTACCCCGTGTTTTAAGCATACATGTAAGCACGTTATGCGTGGGTTCCATTATAAATTTATTTGCGATGGTTATACATAGATCCAAATAGCCAGCGTATTTCAAGCGATGGGAACATTTGGATAGATTATTAGGCTTCACTTAAGATTTAAAATTCCGCAGATATGTGAAGAAAGTTTCCATAGCTTACGTCATTTATGTGTTTGCGGCACTAGGTTCTGCTGTGTATGCAATAATTCAAAAATTTTTTAGTTCAGATGAGGACTACACAGGTAATGGTTTGGCAGTGGCAATGATTTGTTACAGCATTTTCATAAATGGATCTCAGCTGCTGCCAGAAATACTTTATTCTTGCTTAGTGACTGCGATCAGTCATCGACTTTCATTTCTTATTAAGAAAGTCCATCAAATAGTTGAGAGCCAAACAACTTCTATGAAAATACGTGATATTAGACATGAATTGGAAGAGTTGAGAATTGCATTTCATTGCATAGTGAACATAATCCAAAGCACAGATACCTATATTGGTCCAATCCTTTTCTCATGTGTTTTTGTCTCAACTACATATTTGTTATCGACATTTTTTATTGTTGTTTTCCAAACTATGGATAATCCAGGGGTGATTTTTTCAAAGCTTATTTATTCCAGTGTTGCTTTAATTCGTCTTATGTACATATGCTTTTCATCAGATGCAATTAATCAAAAGGTAAGACACTTTATAATTAATATTCAGCATCCTGCCTTTTTCCTAGACAAGAACTAATATTCATTTGATAAAATAAAATAAGTACTTGAAAAATGTTGCATGTCATGTCGGTTATTCGTTTCAATTAGACAATTAAATTTTAAAACTAAGTTTATTTTCCAATGAACATCAAAAAATATTAATAATTATAATAATAAAATTTTAAATTTTACGAGCTCTTTCGTCCTGTTAATTTCGTTTTATGGCCCAAACAGATTTATCAATATGGTTAATTCGCGATATACCAAAAATGCTTGTAAAATATGCACATGATCAGACTGGCAACAGTAAAATATATATTTTAAACCGTTTTAAATAATCATAGGTGCGGAAACTCAAAAGGGCAATATATCTAATTCCAGCATGTCGATTAAGCCTCTCACAATACAGTTTTGATGAAGTAAGTATGTATACAGAAACAGTTTTTCTCAATTTTATTAATTTATTATTTAACGCATTATTATCAAATAGCTGATGCTGTTTATCCATTGCTTCGATAAGAAATCGGTTTCATTTGCGGCTTGGCAATTTATTTCAATAGATAAAGAGCTCTTCAATAAGGTATACTTAATGCCTGAATTCCTACTAAAATGTCAATTTAACTTATAAACATACAGCGTATTAAAGTATCTCCATGTATTGTACATCATATTATATTATATTATTTTAGGTTGTAGGAGCTATACTCACCTACAGTATAACTATAATGGAATTTTATGGAAAGCAAACCAATGATGTCTATCTCACTGACTGTTCAACACGAAGCACTAAAACGATTTATTTAATATCAAAATGTTTTCTTCGCATTTGCATTGTATTTAGAAATATTCTTTTTAGTTAAGGCTTCATAAAACTATGCTGATTTGTTGCAACATTATACATGTAGACAATAATTGACGTTATGTTTTGTTATGTATACTTATATTGTAGTCTTAATGCCTATCTCGTTCTATAGTTTAAACACGTTGTATAAAATATTTCTCTCAATAAAACCAATGGAAACACTTTAAAACGTGCCACAAACAAAGAAATATGTTTGATAGATGTCAAACAAAACTTATAGCCTTCACTTTATTAGTATAGACTTACTGGTGGAAAATCTCGACTCCAAATTGTTTAAGAATTTGATAACGGTCAAGTTATATTATCAGAAACAGCCATATTTAATTAAATGATAAAGATTTAATCTTATTAAATGCATTAAGTTATGCATTTACAAGCACACTGCTAACAATTGGGTTTGTTCCTGTGATAATTATAAATAAGCAATAAAGATTTTAAATGTCATTTGTGTTGCATTTCCTTCTACTACTTTTATATAAAAAATACAAATATGCCTTTATTATGAAAATAAAGTAATTACTCCATATTTGATTTAATTGTTTCTACTAAATCACGATGTAATTAATTAAGTCATTAATAAATAACACAGACAAGTAAACTTATAATTATTTGAATCTGATATCAGCATATTTTACTTATATCCATGAAAAAATCGCATAAAAATTTACTGATAGTAACATATTTACACGTATTAATAAAACATAATACTGAAGAAGAAACTTCCTGTCAAATTATTGTAAGAAGTGAAAAAGCCTTGAAAGCATAATGCAACGGAAAAAGCTTAAAAATGTGCTTGTCACAGCAAAAGATTTAATACCATAAGCAGCCATCCATCTTTTTATAAATTCATCTTTTAATTAATGTCACCAAAAACGTACGTTAATCACGCAACCAATATTTTTTATTAGGTCAGGTGTATCTTATATTTCGTCTCAAATTAATTATTGATACAGTCTTGTAAAAAAGTGATGTGATATCCATTCCTCTGCTTTTTTTAACACAACAGATGGGAACACACCGACAATGCAGTGATAGAATTTAATTACTAGTACCTAATAACTTCTAGTAAATAAAAACTTTCCTAGAGTATAAAACGGCTTTATATGTTTCTTCATAGATGCAGAAATGGCTTCGACTTCTTCAGAAATTCATGATATTCAAGGGTCCTTGTACAATGAAGTATATTTGGCATTAAAACCATTGATAACCATAATGCGAATTCATGGCTTGTTTCCTATTGCAAACCGTTCAATTCAAAACGCCATTGCACCAAGCGGGAATAATATTTGTAAAAATGGTTAGGGATTGAAATTATTGTTTCTGAGCTTTTTGGCATTTTGTGGAATAAGTTCCGTTTGGTACGGCGCAATGTTTGACTACGCATTTCATATTCCAGACCCTGTAGAAAGCATTGTTATGAGCATTAATACAAGTGTAATCTGCTTGGTATCAATCATAAATTTATTTGCGATGGTTGCCCAAGCGCCTAAATGGCCAGCGTATTTCAAGCGATGGGAACATTTGGATAGATTATTAGGCTTCACTAAAGATTTAAAATTCCGCAGTTATGTGAAGAAAGTTTCCATAGCTTACATCATTTATATGTCTGCGGCACTAGGTTTTGCTGTGTATGCAACAATTCAAAAATTTGTTAGTTCAGATGATGACTACACAGGTAATGGTTTTGCAGTGGCATTAATTTGTTACAGCATTTTCATAAATGGATCTCAGCTGCTGCCAGAAATACTTTATTCCTGCTTAGTGAATGCGATAAGTTTTAGACTTTCAATTATTATCCAGAAAATCCATCAAATAGCTGAGTGCCGTTCATCTGGTTTCGAAAAATTTGAAATTAGACATGAATTGGAAGAGTCGAGAATTGCATTTCAATGCTTAACGGACATAATCCAAAGCACAGATGCAATTATTGGTCCAATCCTTTTCTCCTGTGTTTTCATCTCAACTACGTATTTGTCCTCGACATTTTTTTTTTGTTTTCTTCCAAACTTTGGATAATCCAGGGGTGCTTTTTTGAAAGCTTGTTTATTCAAGTGTTGCTCTAATTCGTCTGATGTACATATGCTTTTCTGCTGATGCGATTAATCGAAAGGTAAGGAACACTTTATAATTAATATTCAAGATCCACATTACGTATTCCCAGATTGATAACGATTATTAATTTGATACTGAAAAAAATATTTACGAGTCATTTTGCCAGTAGGTGCCTTATGTCGGCCAAATGTAATCATTTTCCAAAAATGAATAAGCAATAACAATAAAACTAAAAATTCTATGAGCGTTACAAACCTGTTAATATTCTTCAACTGCTGCAATAAATCACATATGGTAAATAGGCGATATACCACTAATGCTTCTGAAGTTCAGCTTTGGTATAATACAAAATAACGTTTTAAACCACTTAAATAATTACAGGTGCAGAAACTGAAGAAGGTCATATATTTTATTCCAGCATGTCGATTAAGCCTCTCACAAAGCAGTTTTGATGAAGTAATTAAACAGTGTTCAAACAGTCATTCTCAACCTTATAAATGTCATGTATTTTAAAAAGTATTATTATCATATAGCTGTTGTTATTTATTCATTGCATCGAGAAGAAATCTGTTTCATTTACAGCTTGGCAATTTTTTTCGATAGATAAAGAGCTATTTAATAAGGTATACTTTATGTCTTAACTGCTAATAAAAATGTCTTATTTACCTACGAAAATGCTGAAAGTTTAGATATCATACGCATGATTATTTTATTTTTGGTTATTGGCGCTATCCTCACCTACAGTGTAACTATATTGGAATTCTACTGAAAACAAACCGATGATGTCTATCTCACGGACTGTTCAGATTAAGCACGAAAAATCCATGCACTCAACATGAAGCACTGAAAAAACATTTTGAAACTGAAATGTTTCCTTAGCACTCTTCTTGTATTTAGAAAAATGTTTATATCGAGTGTATATGCGTTACTTTCTCAGCTCAGCTAAACCTCACATTTTCCTCCCTTTTGCGCTTTTTTCTAATTCTTGAACTTGGTTAAATCAGCTCACTTTCCTCATTATTATTAAGTGAGAAATAATGCGGTGCTCGCAACGTCTTATTGCGACTAATTTAGGACGTCAGACAAATCGAAAAAATTGTAATGGAATAAAATCTTGTGCACATTCCAGTCGTCACATTGAATTAAAAAAAAGCAATATATATAATAAAACCCTGACACATTCTGCTTGATAGTTGTGCTTGTATGATTTTGCGCTGCTTTGCTGCTACATTTGTTATTATTTACTTATATATTGTATTTTTAAGAAAGCCTATATCAACACAATTTGGATTAAAAATTTTGCGCTCAGTAACAAAAACAAATAAATTTTTTAAATCGTGTCAGAAAAATCAAAAACTATAAAATCATTTTTGTGATAGGTATCAAACAAAAATCGGAGATAATTTCAAAAGTGAAATGGTTTGACATGAAATTGACTTGTCACTGGAAAACATTTAACCAATACAAAGATTTTTTTCATCAAATTCATCTTTTTAATATATGCAATTAGCACGTCGTCAAAATATACGTTAATCACGCAAAGCAATATTCTTTTTACTTTGTTTTGCGAATATCATATTATAATACGCTTCACATTAACTATTTATACATTTTGGCGAAAAAATGATTAAATTATCAAATTTTAGAGCCTTTTTAACATGAGAATTGCATTTCATTGCTTAGTGGGCCTAACCCAAAGTACAGATGCATTTAATGGTCCGATCCTGTTCTCCTGTATTTTCATCTCAACTCAACTGAAAACCTCAGATGATAAAACTCTTCAATTACCTAAACATTTAATATCTTGTTTAATTTTAAGATGAGAATCAAAGCAATAATGATACAGTCAGTACCTGTAGTAGTTTAAATTTAAAATTATATATATATACATATATATATATATATATTAAAAGGCTCTAATATATTGGTTAATATGATAAATATGTAATATGTCAATAATACATCTAAAATGAATAGGTGCTCAGCTTTGCTTGAACAAGTTTACATTAATAAAACTTAAAAATACTTTTAGATGCAGAAACTTAAGAAGGTCATATATTTAATTCCAGCATGTCGATCAAACCTATCACAAAAAAGGTTTGATGAAGTATGTCGATATTTAAACGCTAAATCTCTATATTAATACTTTTTAGCTAATTCCAATTTTTTTTTACATAGCTTATACTGTTAATTCGCTGTTTTGAGAAGTCATATGTTTAATTTACGGCTTGGAAATTCTTTACTTTAAATAAAGAGCTTTTCAACAAGGTATAAGTAGTGGATTATTTTCAGTATTCCAATATTCAGTATTTCAGATTCACGATATTCATTTATCTTTTATTTTAGGTTGTTGGCGCTATTCTCACCTACATCATTACTATACTGGAATTTTATGGAAAACAAACCAATGATGACTATTTTACTGACTGTTCATCAGATGGAGACCAGGTCTAATGAACAATGCATAATTGCATACATCAAACATATACTACCACTAAAGAAATGTATTTCAAAGATGTCATCGGTATCTTAATACTCGTTATAATACTGTAATTATACATTTGTTTTACACCAATGCCGTGTCTGAACAAGTAAAAACAACTTGAATATCAATTTAACATTTTGTTTAAAAAACTTTGCTCGCAAATTTAAAAGAACGTTAAAGATTTTCTGTAGACGTCGAAAAATGAAAACAAATTCTCGCATCTTAACAGCATTTAGACATTCCATGGTAACCTCTTAGAGGTGCATATCTAAATTCCATGTAGGTATTAGATATGTCCTCTTATTGGAAAGAAGGTGGTAAAAATCAATTAATCTAAAAATAGCAACACATGAAAATGATAAAAATGCCATTAAAAACAAGAAAAACAATCAAAACTACATCTAGGTATTAAAGATTTCATGTCATACATTTCTATTTTATATTAATATTATATCAATACCTTTCTTTAAAAGTTGGTGGTAAAATTAAATCTAAAAATAGCAACACACTAAAATAATAAAAATGTCGTAAAACACCTGGTAGCCCAACTTTTTGTGATGTGTAATTTTTTCGTAATTTTTAATTTTAAATTAAAGTATAATTTAAGTCATTATAGTCTCATTTATGTTTGAAGTCATGCACGCAAATTAACGCTGCACATTATTCCATATAACCTAACATGTTTTGTGCTAAAATAAATAATTCAAGCATGAAAACGACAAAACCGTCTTTTCATGTACTCATCAACAACTTGGCTACACCAGTAAGTTATTAAACTGTCAGATGGCTGGATAAACTGACGTTAAACTAGCATGATTTAATTACTACACAAATGTGTAGTAATTTGTATAAAAGTAGTTATTTAAAATTAAAGACATCGCGTCTTATATAAAAAGGCTGAAATACAGCTGCACTGAGCAACGTGATAGAAGATGGCATTAGCAAGTTCGGACAAGCAAGAAGTCCAAGTGCCCAGCATGCACGACGAAATGTATTTGGCAATGAAACCTCTGATAAACATCATGCGAATTCACGGCCTATTTCCCTTGTCTCATGGTAATTCCCCCGTCCAAGATTCGGGTGTCCAAAGCGCGATCTCTAATTTAAATTTTCGTTGGAGGTCGAAATTGCTGCTTCTCAGCATCGTGTCATTTTGCGGATTATTTTGCGTCCTGTATTTCATGCTGAACGACTACATAAATCACATCACAGACCCCTTGGAAAGAATCATTTTGACTATGAATTTGTCGGTGTCTTGCGCGACCAGTTTCGTCAATTTATTCATGATGGCCGCCAACGGACCAAAATGGAAAGCGTATTTCGAACAGTGGCAAAAGCTGGATAGTCTGTTGGACATGACCACGGACACGAAACTTCGTTCTTACGTCAAGTTCGTGTCCGCGGCCTACGTCTATTACGCCTCAGTTTCGGTGATAATCGCGATGTACGCCACAGTCATCAAATTGTACAGCCCCCAAGAACAAGATGACTACACCGGCCCAGGTTTTTTGGTCGGAATGTTTTGCTATACCATTTTTCTGAACGGATGTCAGCTGCTGCCGGAAATACTCTTCACTTGCATGTCGGTGGCTATAAAGGTGCGATTCGTCACACTCACTAAGAAAATAATGGACCGATTCAGCGAATCTGAGACTCGATCTTTAAGCGACAAAAAATTAAACCTTGTTGGCGAAATGGAGCAATTCAGAATGGCGTATCAAGGCCTCATCGAAATCGCCACCAACACAAATGCGATGATGGGTCCAACCCTTTGCTCTTGCGTTGTCGTAGCCGGCGCCTATTGCTCCTCCTTCGTGTTCATGGCGTTTTTTCAGAGTTTAGACAATCCATCATTTATTTTTGCTAAAACGATATTTTCTGCCGTTTGTCTCCTTCGTTTGGCGTTTATATGCTTCTTTTCCGATGCGATCAAGAGAAAGGTAAGGGGGTAAGAGAAAGGGGGAATTGCCCTATAAATGTTAAGGAAACTGGATATATGACGTTGGTTCGGCCCCTTCTGGAGTATTGCTGTCCTATA
>JAQGBN010000013.1:0-18105 GCA_034698465.1 Tachypodoiulus niger | reverse complement strand
CGATAATCTGCTCTGCCTTGTCGTTGCCAGCATCTCGCAATCCGTTGTCCCCCTTTCCAGGTCGTAACTCCCGCTGCATGGGGTCGTCCGGTTCGGATGTGGTCAGCTTCTTTTTGTGCCAGATGGCCCCATCCGAAGGGGTGAACCTAGGTGTTAAAGAGGAATGATGAGGTGTCGTTATATTGCCATATTAACTAATGCAATTTAAAAAGAAATGAAATGCATGTATGTAGACATGATGGCAGCAAGGCGATAGCAGAATTTGAATTATGTGCCTAGTTTCATAATATTTTTGATGTAACTTGTTTCCCACGTCGCACAAAACACCCTGAAGACGTCGCAAAAATGTGTCGTATTATCGATGGCGTAGTTTCCGCAAATACGATGTCGTAAACTGGTCAAAAAGTCCCTGTGAAAGGCCGGCGTACAGGCGCCTTTTTGAGCTTAAAAATACTATTGATACACACATAGATTTATGAAACCTGCTATTTTAAACTGAAAGAGCAACCAATGCATGACTTAACGATATACATGTATACAATTCTACTTCGAAAAATCCAAAGATGAATCGGGAAGCAAACCCAGGCATACCAGCTGAGAGAAAACCACCTTACTGTCTCAGCCATCTGGCGTGTAAGGGTAATGGGTGTTTAAGGAAGACTTATAAATCTCTTAACGTTTTTGATGATGCAGGCAATTTATAATTTGACTCGATCATTTTCCATAGATATTTAATTATTGGTTATTTTTTTTAATTTTAAACTTGTAATTTATTTAATTGTTTGTCAAAAGATATGCAATCATAGTGGTGTCTTTTTAAATGCGTCGTTACAAGATCAAAAACCGACGTAGTTTCGGACATGTTTTTAAACCATACTCGAAATTGATCTAATGTTTTTAAACATGTCCGAAATGTCATCTTTTTTTTGTCTAAACCTGACCAAAAAAAGATGTCGATTTCTGGGATGAAGACGTCTTCTGATGGCTAGACGTCTAGAAGACGCCGAAAGACGTCTTTCTGGCATCGGTGTGCTACGTGGGTTGTAACAGTTTCTGGATATGATTGAAAACATTATTTAGTTTTTTTTGTAACAAAAATTATCGGTTTTAATTTTCAGTTATTGTTTTAGGTTGCAGGTTTTCCTGACAAAGTGCCTTTTTATGTGGCGAAGTGTGTGGTATACTTCAAAAGTCCCTGGCCAAATATAAGGGGAAATGCTGCCTTATTTGCTGGTAAGACGAGTAAGACAATACTGTAATCTGTTTGACCTGGAATCGATTTCTATGTAATAAGTTATAACATCATATGAAATATATTTCTATAATATTAATAATTTATAAAAATACACAATGAGCTTTCTCACACGTGAAGTATTGTTCTTTGACTGCCAATTGTATATTATATAATATTACCAAATTTCCATCTTCCTTACCTGAGTTAAACATTTTAATACAAAACGATGTAGTGCATATGAACTTTTGTACATTCTTCTTGCTGGAATCCAAGTTGCAGTGTATGTTCCCACGTTCCGATCGATTCCGACAAGCCTACGAGTAATTAAGGATGACTCCAGGTGTACAGTAGCAGACACGGTGTAACGTCATTGCAATTCCACAATAATCCATTCACGGTCTTAGCAACAGGTCATCCCACATTCGTTTAAGCAAAACATAACCATAGGGGCCAACTCGGCTCTTCGTTCAACACGGACAACCGCGGACGCCTCCCACAAACTGCTCTCCACTGACCCAAGTCCGTCCCCTAGTCCGTTATTGCATCCCCAAAACAATTATTAACTGCCATATGGGGAGAGTATCCATGTATCAATACAAATAGAAAGGCTTTCAGTGAACTTTGGCTCACGAAATTAAGGCTGCTATCATTTTTGGCAAAAAGCTAACCCAATCCATCGCATTATTTTCTGCCTGTAAATATGCCCGAATCCCTACAAACAGTTTTTTAATAACTTTTTTGCACAATCCATCTGCCTGCCCTCCATCTGCCCTCTATAGAATTTTTCTATTATGTTATGTCGACAAATAAAATGTTATGTGGCTGCCAAACATTATTTGTCACACAGGACATACATGTATAGCAAATTTAGTGCTGAACCATGGACACAATGCAAAGTTAACACAATATTGAAATGAAGAAAGTAAATCTTAGTTTTCATTAACCTTCAAGACAGCGGGGTATTCCGTTAAAAGTTAGGATTAATTTTTTGTAGCCAAGCTTAAGTAGTTTTATAATTAAAATGTTGTTTTATCCATAAGGAATATACAGTGCACAGTGTACATATACAGTATGATTTTATATCCACATTGACACTAGACTTTAGAAAGGAGTTTCAAACATTGGTAATTGACTTATATACTTGTTTAGAGCCAGACATTATAAGGAATCCAGTCATTGTTTTCAAGATTTTTTGACATTTTATAAGGTTCTCATGTAGTGCTTAGCAATAATTTGATTCGTTTGTGTATTTTCAGGTTATCTACTACTGAATACTACTCAGGATCCTCAGAATACCTTTGAAAATCAAGCAATATTTGGTGGTTAGTTAGTTTTGTGTATACCTTATTATACAGGAGTATTATAAGTACTTGTATGATTAACATCTTGGTTAATACTTATAGACTGTACTTGCTTATGTGCATTGATTAGTTGATTAGAGAACGGCTGGGAATGGTGGCTTGTTCCTATAATACTTTAATTGGAGGCCATGATCTTGGAATGTGGTGAGATCAAGGCTGGGTGAATCTGAAAATGCATGTAGAGGCACGTGTCCAGGTCATTTAGAGAATAACTTTGCCTGATCCTATAGTGTTAGAAGATATAGGGCAGTAACAGATATTCCCTTCCTTGTAAGATACTGGCTGCAATAAGTAGATGCTTGTGCAAGTGCCTTAAGTCTATTCATATGATCAAGCTCAACTTTTGGAATTAATTCGGATAATAGTGCTCATATGGCATCCACCTCCTATCCTGCTAGTACCCCGAATTTTTCAGATATCGTGTCCGACGTTTCCTTAGAGCAGCTAAACATCCCACAAGAGGTAGCTGTATTATTGAGCTTGAATTTACTAATTGACCAGAATGTGTTCCAACTATCAAGACAGACGCTGGTATAGCTGACCATGTCAACTGGTGGTTGCAGACTTTTCATATGAGCTCAAAGTAAATTCTCTGCAGGTTTTGCAATTCAACAGAGCAGACTGGGGTGAACTTTAAAATTATTTTGTGGAAAATTGGACCAGGGCTCTGATTTAACAATCGTTATTAAGCATTGATGATAAATGAGAGCAGTTCAAGACGACTCTAACAGCAGGATTTGAGTTATTTATTCCTAAAAAGCTTATCTGTGCTAATAACAATCCATTGCGGTAGAAGGCAAAAATTCGTCGTTTAATTCGACTGCAAAATAAATTAAAAATAATTGTTTGCTGACATGCTTAATTCACAGTTTGAGCGTGTATTCACTATTAAAGATTAAAAAATTTCAGCAGAAATTCCCATGCTTACATATAAATTAATGCCTAAGATTTTAGTTAGTACGGAAAGAGTGCTTAATCTTCTTTTGTCTCTAGATACAATTAAATCGTCAAATTTATTTCAACTGTCATTGGATTCGAGAGCACTACTTAGCGAATGGAATGATGTATGCATCTGTCCAATCTTTAAATCTGGATCTAAGCTAGATCCATCCAACTATCGTCCTATATCCCATGCGTCTGTAATTTGTAAGGTTTTGAAACACATAATTTATAAAATTGTGAAGCATCACCTTAACACTCAGGCTCTTATCACGGACACACAGCATGGTTTCAGGAAGGGACAATCTTGTAAAATGCACTTGGACTTATTCACCCATGATATTCAGGCAAATTTAGACTTAGGAAAAGAGGTACATGCAGTTTTTATTGACTTTGCCAAAGCATTCGATACTGTACCTCACCAAAGATTGTTGCAAAATACATAAACAATTTCTAATGTGGATGGAAAAGAATCTGTTTGGTTTGATATAAAATCTTGAGTTATGCAAGACAGTGTTTAGGCCCCCTACTGTTCCTGCTGTTTGTCAATGTTCTTCCTAATCGTCTTACTTGTGATTTTAATTTTTTTGCTAACCATTCTGCACTGTATAATGAGGTCAGAGTTGAGGATCCATTTAGATTGCAAGGGGATCTGGACATCATATCAGAATGGTGCAGAACACTGCAGCTTAAGCTGAATATAGACAAGTTTTTGGTCATGAGAATTTTCTGTTAAAAACTAAAACAACGCCAGACTACAAGCTAGAAGGTGTTTCTTTCAAAGTTGTTTCATCCATTAAATACTTGGGAATCACCATTACGGGCAATGCCTTAGATATGTACAAACAATTTTACGAAATTGTCCTTTAAAAGTTAAAGAAAGAGGATATTTATCATTATTCCGACCTTTAGTCTGCTGTCCAATTTAGAATCCTTGTAGTTTTGATAGGAAGCAGGAGCTAGAAATGGTTCAGCATAGAGCTTCTAGACTTGTTACTCAGGAGAGCGACACTCAAATGATTACCATCACGGGCAATATGTTCTAGGATACACACATCAGTAAAATTACTTGTGTGGCAAACCATTGCCTTAGTTATGTACAAAGGGAGGCCTTGCGATCAAGTATGGCTTAAAGCGTGGGGCTCTTAGAAAAATTTTGTTAATTAGGTAGTGTTAATTTGGTCGGGAATCTTTATACGCAACCAACAAGATGGTAGAAAATGTCATTCGAACCTGCTTATGGAACTCCGAGCAAATTCGGATCCAAACAATTGGTCATTTTTTATTACTTTTCGACGTTGGAATGCTGTTGCAAAGGATAGCCTTAAGCTGCATGAAATTACATTTTACAATGATGTTGGTGTATTCCCCATTGATAAGGCAATCTCCCAATTATGTTGGGTTGATTAACTACACACCCTACCACGTGGCATATTACTTGCTGCTAGTAGGGTACTGAGTTGAATTTAATTGAGTGTGTTCGAACTTCTGAAATTTAATCTTGTGATGTTTGATAATATCTTTCCAGGTATATCTCTGCTGCTAAAAGACTCTTCACCTGAAGTAAAAATTAAAGCTGCTGATGCCATAAGTTTACTGCACAGTTACTAAGAAATGTATTAATCCATTTTAACTTATGTTAACTTGTAAACTATGTTAAATAGCGTTTCATCATGTAATAATAGATTTAACATGCTGATTTTTCAGATAATGTAGGGCTCTAATAAATTAAAACCCTTCCAACTTTATTTTTGTTATTAACTTTGTTTTGCAAGCCCTAATTAAAAGACAATAAAATATCCAATGGCACTTTTTCTCGTTATCAAGTGAATATTTAGTGTTCAATGTGTAAAGTGCCCGAATTATTGTTTGAAGGGATAAAAGGGTGAAACTAACATGTATGCATCAGCTTCTGACCGCTTCTCGAAAATGCAATCCAGGTTGCAAAATGGTCATATTTTTAACACACTTTGAATTGACCTCACGAACAGCAATGATTTTGAAGTGATTTGAAATTACACCACAGTGAGTGCATTCAGATCATACATTTTTCTGCTTAGCCAGGGCAGGAGACAAAGCATACTGGGACCTCAAATGTCTAAATTAAGCGCAATTTCAATTTAATAAAGATGTAAAACATCTAGCTTATAGCCTGACAGTTTAAACATGTTGGTGGCCCCAACCCCATCCTATATGATGCAAAATCACAACGATCATCACGGACAATTCTCACTAGTAGGCCTATGTACATCCCTATAAGCAGAATGTAACAGTTAATAAAAAATCCAAATTAAAGTATAATTTATCTTCAATTACGAAAAATAGTGCTGGAAGGAAAGGAACTTTGGCTACCATCCCTCACGACTTATAAACTTCAGTTGTAAAACGAGGTGTAAGATACAATGTACCAGATTTGACCCTGTAACATATCGAAGAGGAAAAACATAAACAAACTTGGAGGCGAAAAAGTACATGAACGTGTTTTTATTGTACCAGGACAAGATGGCCGGAGGCAAGAAGAGATAAAACTAAAAGGTAGGTGGCGCTGAGGGCGTGGATAAAGGTCAGGGGCGGGATGGACAGTACATGAAATATACCTTACAGTCGCCCCCAGTTAATGGAGAGGCGAAAAAACGTAGTGATAGCGCGACATTAACTTTTCAAAGGGATAGATTAGTGATGTCCACATAGTCCTTGAAGCGGGCGGGAGGGAAGCGATTCCTCTGCGGACGAGCAGGGTCAGGTGGAGCGGGAGGTGTGAGTGTAGGCGGCGGTGGCGTGGCGCTGGTGTCAAACGGAGGATCGGGAAGAAAGGTGGCCTCGCCTGGGTCATCTAGACTGGGCCGATCAGTGCGAGGACAGAGCGCTTGAACGTGGACGACTTTGGTTTTGCCAGGCTTGCTAATGTTATAAATTGTATATCAGAGGCGAGCGTTCTTACAGATGAACAATGGTTTATTTGACCAAACAACCCCTTGGTCATCAACTGGTTACAAACAGATGTGGCTGCCCAGGCCGCTTTCCATGCAAACCATAAAAGGGAAAAAATTGACCATCCAGGTCAATGGCTTCTTTGCAAGTGACAGCAAAATGGCGGCCGAGTGAAGAATTCGGCTGAGTCAGCTGATCGGGCCGATCAGCTGACCCGCCACGTGGTTTTCTTCCGTGCAGGGCGCAAAGGTGAGGTAAAAACCAAAGTGTCACCTTGGGGTGACGTCATCTTCTGATGATCCGGTGGGTGACGGTGGACATTGTACCGCCCATCACCGATTTTCCGAATTCTGCAATTTCAGGAATGCGGCCCAGCCGCACTTTACACCCCTAAATCCCCTGCCGAAAATTAACAGTTAATGTGTTTGGCGCAGTAGCAGACGTTGCCTACACGGCTGATAATGCGGTACGGACCTTTGTAGCGTGGAGTCAGCTGATCGTCGGCGAGTTGTGGCCACTCGTGCCACACGATGTCTCCAAGTGAGAAAGATTTATCGAGTCGATTGGAGTCGCATCGGTGTTTGTTAGCGATGTGTTGTTAGCCGATGTTCGTAACGGAAGACGGAGACTTCTAGTGTCATTGATAACAGTCATTAGACGAGTTTCGTTAGGCGGCAAACGTGGAGCGAAGCCATGAAGCAAGAAGAACAGCAAGATCCTGCTGCTACTCTGGGTGGCGGTGTTGATTGCCAACAAGGCATTCGGCAGAAGCGAATCATATTCGCCGGGATGTTTATTGGCAAACTTTCTGAGTGTGGCGATGATCGTTTGGTTGGCACGTTTAACAAGGCTAGTACGAACTTCCTGCTGGTGAAAGCAGTGCCGTTGTCGATAATGTAAGTCAGCGAAAGACCAAAGCGGAAAATAATGTGATGTTCTAGAGCGTGGATTACGTCATCGGAAGCTGTGTTGGTGGATAGCATAGCGATCACGTAACGTGTTGCATGGCAAATGTGCACAATGAGGTACAGGTTGCCGGCGGTTGTGGATGATAGTATAAGATGATCGACGGAGATGACCTCGAAGGGCGTGGTGGGTGTAGGGCGGTTTCCCAACATGCCAGAGGCAGAAAAAGTGAGACAGTTGACCTGTTGGCATGTGGTGCAACCACTCACGTAGACGTTGGTGTCTCTGCAGGCGGTGGACCACCAGAAGTGTGCCCTGATACAATCCAAAGTTTTGCGAGCGTTATTGTGTCCAGCATCGTCATGGCAAAGTTTCAAGACAGCAGAGCGCAAGGCGTGTGGTATGCCGATGCACTTAGTCGTTTTGCCAAATGTCACAGACTTGTGCAGCAGAATGTGATTCTCGACAGAGTATAATTTGTCACGGTGACCCGGCGATGGCAAAGTGCCATGCCGGGAACGCCGGGAATGACCGGAATGTCGGCTCCTGGCGGCAGAATTCGCCCAACGTGGTCAGGGGTCGACAGACCGGCCAGTATAAAAAGGTAGGGCCAGGTCTCCCTGCTGGCAGTTCAGCCCCAGTCGTCTGGCCGGAGTGGAGCCTCGACTGGGGTCGGACGATTGTGTTTACTTTTCGACTAGGGCACGGGTCGCGGCCTTGTTCTTGCCCCGTGAGTCCCGAGTTGGGGACCTCGGGGCTGTTGTATCCTGATCGCGGTCTTGTTCTTGCCCCGTGAGTCCCGAGTTGGGGACTTTGGGGCTTTTGTACCGTTTTTAGCCGGGGATAACCGGAGTTGGCCGTCACCCGGTGTTGCCGAATAAAGGAGTCTTTGCTACACCCCCTGCGTGGACTCCGTTTGTCACAAATTCGTTGATTTGGCAGAGATGCAACGTGGGCGGATTGTCAAAGGTCTTGCGTAAGATTTGTTGACAGAAGGCGTAGGCTTGTCTAGCGAGGCGTAATCGTGAGTCAGGCGATGTAATGACGGTGAGGTACGTGTCAACCGGGTATCGGGAGAGGTGATCAGCCACGTGATTGTCCTTTACAGAGCGATGTATCGGAGTGTAGTCGAAGGGTGACAGGTCGATGGCATAGCATGCAAACTTGCAGTTGAGCTTGACTTTGTTAAGCACGTAGGCGGTGGTAAAGTTGTCGGTGATCAGCGTGAAAGGAGTTCCATTAAGATAAAAGAGGAACTTCAAGGTTAAGGCCCAATGAACGGCAGTGACCTCCAATTCGTTGGAGTGGTACCAGGTTTCGGCATCATGAAGGCCGCGGCTGGCGTATTCGATGATGCGTCGCTCACCTTGGTGAGTCTGCGAAAGGCACACTCATAGGTCGGAGTACGAGGCATCAGTTTTGACAAAGGTTAGTGCACCTTAAACGAAAAAGGCAAGAATCGGTGGTGTGGTGAGTGCGTGCTTGAGGCGGGTGAAGGCGTCTTGTTGTTTGGTGTCCTAGGTAACAGGCTGCGATAATCGAGTCGGTGTGTCAGATGTGGCCTGTTTGCGAAGGAGAAAGTTTAGCAGAGCGGCTATGTTGGCGAAGCTATTAATGTACTTGCGCATGGTGTTAGCAAACCCTAAGAAACTGCAGACTTCGTGAACGGTGCATAACGTTTGGTATTTTCTGACAGCTGCAATGCGATCTGGATCAGGCGTTTCCTTTGTGGAGGATATGACCCGTCCGAGAATCTTTAGTTGGTCGGCTGGAAAGATGCACTTACTTTTCACTATTCTGAGGCAGTGTGTTCGGGTAGCCTCAAAAAATTTGCGTAGAAATGACAAGTGTTCATTAAAGTCGCTGTGACCTGCACCTAGGTCATCGACGTATTTGGCGAGTCCCAAGGCCAAAAGATGTGCATTAGCAATGTTGAGTGCTCAAGCGAGGGTTGCGGGCGTGTTGGTAAGGCCAAACGTGACGCGTGTAAATTCAATGTGAGCATCAGGTGTGATAACAGCGGTTTTGTGAACATACTTTTCTTGTATGCGAATGTTGAGGAAGGCACGGCGGATGTCGACTAACGACTTGTAGCGTTTTCCTGCGAGTTTAAATATCATGTCGTCCATGTTGTCGATGGGAAAGGGGTCCTTGATGGTAACATGGTTAATGGTATGCGAGTAATCAACCACGAGGTGGCGTGGAGTGCTCTCGTGGAAAGGCTGATCTACAACAAAACATGGGGCAGCGTAAGGCGAATTGGAATAGCGACAAATGCCCATGTTGAGCCATTCTTTGACTTGATCGCGGATGAATTGGCGGTCAGGTACGGTCACTTTGTACGGCTTGCACCGGATAAGTGTGGGATTGGTGACATTAATCTCCACTTCAAAGCCTGGAAATAGACCAATCTCTGCGTCAATGTCGACAAAAATGTCAGCAAATTTTCCGGTCAGGGTGTTGATGGCAGAGGTTTGCACAGGCGTGAGTTGAGTTACGGGGTCGACAACCTCGTTCGGAGATGGAGGGATGTCGACGATGGTGTTGATCGAGTTTGATTGATCAGCGTCAGATGGTTGCAAGGTTGGCATGATGACAGCGGTGGTTCATGGAGCGGAGCAACTGGTAACTGGTGACGAAGCATGTGGATCACAAAGCTGAGCAGTGCGAAAACGAGAGTGAACGATGCATCCGATGGTGCCATAACCAAATAAAACGCAGAAAAATTCCTCCATGGCAGTGGGTGTCATTATGCAGATGGCGTCATTGGGTTCGTGTACAGTGTGGGCTTGAACTTTGTATTGCCAGTCTTTACTGCGCAGCATAGCGACTGAAAATGGATCAGCAATAGCGATGCGTGGCATGATGTGGTCTATCTTTCCGAGTTGAGCCTAGCAGTAAACCATCCCGATAGGGTGATCGTACCTCCTGCGACCTGGAAGTTGGTACCTTGCTATAAATATATGGTTGCATCCTTCCGAACGAGTGATTTGCGAATCACGGTAATGTACAAGCCAGAATCCGGTAAGGTATCGACGACAGTTTCACTAGCGATGGTTACGGGGACGAGAGATTGTGTCGGGTATGTCGGAGCCACATGGTTAATGGAAGCAGCTTGTGTTGGCTTTGGCTTTAATGTCGAAGTTTTTGATGTGGCGGTGGTTGCGGGTTTGAATGGTTTTGCGTGTGGTGAGAGTTGAACACGTAAAAGGCTGTTTATCAGGCGGAGCAGGTTCAGGGCAGTCATACAAGACATGGCCAGGCTGGTAACAGCGGTAGCAGACCATGTCTGACGGGTTGTCCTTGCGGTTGTTAAAGGCTGGAATACCAGAGGTATTTTTTAAAGGAAGGGCATCCTTGCTACCGGCCGTCGGTTGACCATCTTTCTTGTTGTCCTACGTTTGGAAAGTTCATATCTTATCGATAGCGTGTGCTCTTTCAACCAGTTTCTTGACAAGAGAAAGTGCGCACATACGGTCGGCGATATCTTGAAGTATCATGTATACGTGGTCTTTTTCCCATATTGGAAAAGGTGATTTTGTAGCATCGAGTTCTTTTCTGTGATGTAAGCAGCGACAGTTTCGGAAGGTAGAAGTTTACGTGTGGCATTGTACGTAATGAACTGGGTGGGGTTTATTTCGAGAGAAAAGCGAGACATGATGGCGTTCTTCCAAGCGTCCCATGTATTGTAAGGTTGACCGGCAACTTTGTGCCTGTGAAGAGCTTCGCCGGTCAGACAAGTGGATGCATTGATGAGCGTAAGTTCTTAAATCCATTTTGCGCCATGGGCAGTTTGTTCGACGCATTTGGTCCAGAGGCGAATGTTGTTCGTGATATTTCCGGAAAACTGCGGAATGGTATTGATGGCATCATGTGAGTAGACTGCTTGGACTTGCGCTGGTGGGATCCGCTATAATGCTTAAACAAGCATGTCCAGGCTAACAGACGACGGTGCCAGCGAGGATAGTACGGGTGTCATGTTAAGCGATGCACGACTTGAGATGAGACATTTCAGCGTGCAAATGTGGTGGCGAATCTGATTGTCATCAGCCATAATGTTTTAGACCTGACAGGAGCGGTTGGCGAGTGCCGTTTAGTTGGTAGCGACGAGCGACGTAGTTTTGTGCTCCTACGTGTGGTGTGGCGATGCATGTTGGGACACAGGCAGTTAAAAAGCGAAAGTCAGTGGATTGTGACACTTACTTGCGTGATTTCCAATGTGTATGGCGTCACACAAAGGAAATATGCGGCTGGCGGTAGAATCTTCGAGCGGATTGCGAAGATGACCTTGTCCAGCACAAATGTCAATTAAATGTCAGGCTCACGGCAAAATTGCAGCTCTTCTGTGGAGACTGATGTCCAGTGTGAGCGATATGGGTAACAAAACGGTGGGTGGCAGCAAATTAGGTTTGAGCCTAAGCGTCAGTTGACATCCAGTGTGTGGCGGCACACAACTGCATGAAAAAAAAACAGCGAATGTCCAAGAGCTCAGCTTACCCCAACAATGGCGTGATGATTGATTTGTAGGTGATGATTGATTTTTAAACTCTGCATGCATTTTATTAAGTAAATGTTTAATTTCTGTAAGTAATTTAGAGAATTTTATTTTAAAATTGGAGCTGGTTAAGTGTCATTTCTGATTCTTGAATATCCATTGCAGTCTAAGTATGCAATAGATTGCTTCTGTATACTACAATAAATCGTTATTAGCACAGGCAAGCTTTTTAAGAATAAATAAATAAAGACCTGTTGTTAGAGTCATCTTAAAACGCTTCCATTTATCATTAATGCTGGACAGTAATAGTGATATCAGGGACCTGGTCAAATTTTCAGCAACATAGTTTTTAAGTCCATCTCAGTCTGCTCTGTTAACTTGCAAAACTACGTTTCTGCCATCTGGCATCAATGAATAAAACAAACACTCCAGCAAATACCATTAATACTTTAAATGTGCATACATCATCATATATCACACATGTATTTCAACAGTGATCACTTAAAAAGCATGCTTCTCAGAAACTGTTAAAACTGATTTGTAAACTTTACTTAGTTGCACTTTTAGGAGTGACACAATTACTTATCTAAAGGATTAATTGTAAAGTTAGATTATTTTATATTTTGATATTATTTATAAAGGATGGTATGTTGAACACTTTTAAGAGGACATCTAAAATTTACGTTTTTTTTGAGTTGTGGCACTGTTGAAGTATGTGTGCGATATACTGTAATGAGAAGTAATATTTGTAAAAACATAATTTAAGCTGGAAGGTGATCATTTGCCCTATATAAAATTCTAGATTGGTTCTGTGAATTTTGTTTTCTTTGTCTTGAATACTCTTATGGAGAATTATTTATAGCATTTATGTTTTAACTTTTGCAATCTTGTACTCTAATATCAAACATGCTTGTCCTCATTGTATGAAATAAAATAAAAATCCTTAAAAAATACCTCATTTGTCCGCTATTTAGTGGAGAGAGGGGAATTAGACAATTACTGAGACATGCCTAAATATAAAATTCTGTGAAATGTAGAAGCAACGATCTGCAACTTAGTAGTAAGCAAGTTGAACACTGCATCGATTTGACTTGTAATCAAACAAGATGTGGCAAACTCTAAAAAGCTAAAACGCCAACCCCTTTGCTTTAACAAGAAATATGACTTTTTAAGGTTTCTCCATATTTTTTATTATTGCTATTATAAACAGCCACTGTATAAGTAGAGGAAAATGTAAACATATCATTTCAAAATTATGAAAAACTGTTCCTCATCAGTATATAAGTTGCTTTTAAAAAATTAGAAATGCTAATGAGTATGGTAACAGAACTAACAATAAAACCGTTGTCAGTTTTTTTCGAAGAGGTGTTTGTGACACATCAAACCTAACCCGACTATAATTTATAGCCTGACACCCATGGTCATCCATTAGAAACATCTATCGGGGCAAATTTAACATTCCAGTTCATTGGGAATATGCGTGGAACAGGGTAGTAGGCCTAAGTCAGCCCTGGGCCCCTGCACCATTGATCCTTTTAAAATCTAAGAATCATTAAAATATTATGGAAGAAAACGGGAAAGCAGACCTGTCATGGCGAGGTCAACAGATCAACCCTATATAATCTTTGTAACATACCAGAACAAGTCAGTATGGCCGGAGGCCCTGAGTCTTGAGATAAATGCCTTAAAGCCTAAGTGAAATTATCAATTCTGTCAAAGCAGTACTATCTACAGATATGTTTTCAATATATATCATAACTTCTATGTAATTCAATTCGGTGGAGGTGTTAAGCAGCTAAATAAAAAGATACTTCATGTAAATCGAAGATTCAAGATTCTTTGTTTTTCCTATCTACTGGATAATTCCGAACTAAGTTACTGTGAGGTACAGGATGAACCACATGGTCACAGTATATACGAGCAATGCAAATGTATTGAATTCTGTGGACTGAATTCTTCCAAGGCAACTCCTATTTAAAATATAGAAAGTTCCATATTAGAGTTAGTCAATTGTCATTTCTTGAATCGGATATCTCGATGGGCCTGATGAAGGAATTGGGAAGTTCAAAAATCTACTTGCACATGATTACAATTAACGAAGCAAATGGGTCTAAAAATAATTTATGCTGACGCTCATATTTATAACTTTTAGAATAACTGTAATCATTGTGCTGGTCTACACCTAACCCGCTACATGACATTAGTTTTCCAGACAATCTGCACGCTGCACTAAGGTGATTCGGGTAACGGTTTCAACTAAGTTTACCTCGAAATCTTCATACGAGGAATGTTCTCTTGGCAATCCACTTGCGCCATAAATTCAAGTCTTATCGCCTGCTGTACGCTTGCAAACATGCTGTAAATTATGTGAAGTATTTTACATAACTTTATTTTTATTATAATGGAATCTGATAAAGTGTCCACTAATTCAAAATCTCAAGCGTGTAAATAAACTATGTGGAATCCGTTTGAAATGTGGAGAAAGCCGAATACATCGTTTGCCAATGAAATAAAAATATAATGTTGTAATTGGTACAAATAGCTTGCGATACATTCTAGCTTGTACGATTCACAAAAATCATGCATCTCGAATTTTTTTCTGAAAATTTGTGATAACGCAATTTTAGTTCAGGCTAACAAATGATCTGATCCAGTGTTTCGATTTCCAAAATCCATTAGTGTCTCTTGTCAATCAAATGTGGCTACTGATGTCAATAAATATGCTGGTCCTATGCTGTAAGTTTTATGTACCAATTATGTAATCATTTATGATATAGGAAAAGGTGAACCATCTAACTCAAGTAACACAAAGTTGTTGGGCCAACGTTGGTCAATGGTTGGCATGCCAATGCTAACTACGTTTGGCATTGGTTGGTAGCCATGCAGGAAATCACATAGAGTGACCACCGGGCCATCGTTGGCCCATAGTTGGCATGCCAACGAAAACCCAATGCATGCCTAAAAAGCTAGTGGATTTATTTTCCTTTAAATTGACATCATTGGGCATGATCCACATTTTTTAACACATACATGAATCAAATCACAAAGCACATTAACAAGACACTACATACATTGAAAAATCCGTGACTAACATTAGCGGGGAGCAAACCTACAACCATTGACTTAAGAGAACAGCACCCTACCTCTCAGCCATCTGGTACAGATGAAAAGAGCTGTTATTTAAAGTGCCTAATGGTTGACTAGTATTTGTTGGCCTTATTTCTCGAAAACTTACATAACTTATAACATACATGTACTTTAAAAAGTATTCTGATCCTAAATTACAAATGTTAAGGAATGTTTTGATAATTTTTTTAAATAAATTTGAAAAAAAACGTTATGCAACCTGCAATGCGAGGTAGCCATACAGGGAAGCCCCCTAATACCTCGTTCACATCTGAGTTGAAACGCGGTTCGAAACTCAGAGTGGTTGCCGAACGCGGCTACGAACTGCAATAAAAAATGAGGGGTGTTCAGACTTCATTCACGGGATGTGCAGTGCATTGTGGGTAATTGCGCTGTTATACAGGGTGGCATTAAACTGGCAACGTTAAATTGTGGATCGATATAAACTTCTATCTATATAAAGATATATCTATATAAAGTTCACCCGAAAAGTGAAGTAACTGTAAGTTAACGTTCATATTATCACATTTCCAAGCTGAAGAAAATGCTTTAAAACAGCTCGCCAAATACGAAGATAAGAACATCAGATTTGCGCCACCAAGAGTACCACTGAATAGGGGCTTTCATGCTGCGATATAGAGTGGGAAATGTTCAGCGGTAGCACTGCCGTGACGTCATCGTGCCGTGATTCCCAATCGAATCGTGTTGTGGGAACACGGGATGACATCCCGTGTTGTAACCGCGATCCGCTTATCTTGTGTGCGTTCAGACCATCAAATTCTACCGCGATTCGGTAGCGGATCGCGATCCAAAAGTCAGATGTGAACGGGGTATTACCGGTTTTATAACGAGTTGATGAACGCTAGTGAAATAATTAGCGTTCATCAACTTGTTATATTTAACCCAAGCACGTCAGTAACCGTCCACATCAGCCAACAGTTAGAATACCAAATCCTAATTCAAATAATAAATTGGCTAGAGAACAAATGAATACGTCCCATTGCTCAAATTTTCACAACCCTTAAATATAAAAAATTAAACCCGATTCTACGGTCAACACAAGCAACTGAAAAAAATAATACATGATATTGATAGTCCTGTTTCAGCTTCGATAAATTTGAAATTTTTTCATCAACGTCTTACGGAAAAAAACGATTTGAAAAGAGTTCTGAATAGAATCTCAGCAAATGCTAACTAAACATTTCTACATGAATTGATTGGGGATTTTTTTAAAAAAATTACACAAAAAAAAGTTCTCGCCAGCAGCATGAAAAATACCTCGAACGATTTTCGTCTGACACGAAATTTGTGTTCTCCGCAACTTTACACGATGATAAACCATCGCATTTAACGACACCGCAACAATGGTTCAACTAAGTCCGTTTATTTTAATGTACAAAAGAGACTCGTGAACGCTAAATAATAACGATAGAAAATAATAATTAAAAGGTATTCCATGGTACAGAGCCTGGGTTAATAAGAGCCAATGATGAAAAGTAGCTATTCAAAGCATAACGGGCAAGCGGAGGAACCGCGTGGATTGGAAAACATGAAGAGCCGCCCGTGATGCGAACGAAATTAAATAATGGTTCGGCTTCCGCATCGCGGTACAAACTGAGTGAACTAAACGTGCTACAATTCATCGGATACCTCTTTCGGGAGAAAGCAAGGTGTCACCACTGAAGCATGCAATAAAATTTTAAAAAAGCGGTGGGTGCACAAACAACGGTTCGAGCAGTGCGGTTCCGATCGAGTCTTGCCGGATCCGACCGGAAAAAGTTCTCAGTCACGGGCACGAATGCTAACACTATCGACGGAATCTAGGTGGTAAAATTTAGATTAGTAAAAACAACACGAGTATAAAAATGGACAAAACGACTTAAAAACCAAGAGGATAAAATCATGTCGACTCGAGGCCCCATCCAAGCGGAGGGCGACGTCACGGGCAGACGGGAGATTGAAACACTGGGCCACTCTCAGAACTCAGAAGCACGCCGAGAGCTGGAGCTCTAGCATCGTCCGCTGGTATCTGAGTGGCCGGACATCGATATTGAAAACACGCACGAAAACTAGAGTCGCTGGCCCGGGGAGGCGTCTTCTGGCGGCGGGACACGAAAAGAAAAAACAAAGAGTTCAGAAAATGGAGGAAACGAAACACGTTTAGCCAAGTGGATGAATATGAATACACGAGTATCGTGAATACGGTTGTGGGCTAATTATATCACACACATATACAAGGTGCCCAGGATGGCAGCTAGAGATCGGATCGGGTCGGTCATGAGCATCGGGATGCAGTTCGGTCTGTTCCAACGATTCATTGTGCCCGCACCGATGATGCTCGCGGCCCAAGAACTTGCAGAATTCTTCCGGAAACCAAGCATTTTTCAGGGCTCGTAACCTGTGATACTTTAGCTGAGTAACCCAAAGCCTCCTCGAACTATCATTTTGTGCTCCAAAATGCCGCGTGGCTAGGTATCCTACACATGGGAAATATCTGCTGCTTTACAATTTGGAGAGCTTAATGTGAGCCAAATAGCAATATTTACCAGCCAACTCTGGGTAGAAATCAAAATGAAGAATAATATCAACTGAATTGGTTCAAACTGAAACTGATTAACTTTGATTATATTTATATTATGAATTATTTCAGCATCTAAGGTAAAAAAAAATCCTAATTTCCCAGATTTCTTAATAAATTTTGAAAATACAATCTAATAATAACTGAATTTGATTAAACTAAAATTGATAAACTTTGATTATGTTTATATTATTAATTATTTCAGCATGAGTGAAGGTCAGAATGATCCAAATTTTTTTTTTTCATGATTGCTTGTTTCTGAAGAACAGGCTCAACTAATACAAATTAGGGAGAGATCCAACCTCACCTCTCCAAATACGGGATGCAAATCTTGCAGCTATTTTTCTGCATTGAGCAAGAGGAATCTCCATGTCCTGTCAAGTACCTTTATAAATGCGGTATTTAACAGCCATTTTGGGGACAGCACAAGATTTTCCTGCCAGTGGCAGACATTGTTTCCGGATAGCGAGCAAGTTCACAGGCCGCAGCGAATTCCGGGGGTTTCATTCTCTTTCTCCAGCACCAATAAAGAGCC
>JAQGBN010000012.1:0-18766 GCA_034698465.1 Tachypodoiulus niger | reverse complement strand
TATCTCCATCTTGGTTTCATACAAATCTTATTGAACAGTGTTACCAATTAGTGGCAACCTCACTAATATCCCTAGGATATCCCTAGTTCCCTCACACTATCACCATCTTGGTTTCACACAAATTTTATTGAACAGTGTTACCAGTTAGTGGCAACCTCACTAATATCTCTTGGAAATCCCTAGTTCCCCACACCTGTCCACGTTTGGGGGTAGGAAACTGCCAACCCCCTCGTTGTTTCACTTCCCCATTTCGTTCACATTTCTGTCCACCCCATCAGCACCCCTCCCCATTTTTCTTCATTATTGTCTCCATGTTCCCTCCCACCATTGGGTATCATTTTTTTCATAGAGTCCATCGATGGACTGGCATTGAACGTTGTTGTCAGTGATGATAGAAAAAAACTCCTGTAAGATGACAATGGAGGACAAGAATGTGTCCAGAGTCTAATGCGCTTCTCGGATGGCTTTATTTGGATCTTGGGGCCTATTTTTCATCCCCCCCCCCTCCTTTTATCCACCATTCAGAAACCGTTCCAGGGCGTCCATATTTTTCATCAATGGCAACTCCTTTTTCCAGTTATTTTCCGTCTGCTTCTTTGCAATTCTTGATTTCCTGTTGTCATCTTTTTTTCCCCCCTTCCCACCCGCCTTTTTGATGGCCATTTCGCATTTTTTTGTCGTTATTTTTTTGACTATGTCCATCCACGACCGCAGTGTTTAAACCACGTTTCATCTTGACCGATGACATGGCCATTAAATCTCGCATTTGTGACGAAGGTGGTTGTTTCAAAATCCTTGTCAATTTGGAGCTTTTTTTCTAACAAGTTCTAGACGTTTTTGAAAGATCACTTCTAAACATTTCACACAAATGACGTTGAAAATAGACTTATTACAATCTTTAAAACACGATTAGCTTTGCATTAATTATATTACAGTTTTTATAAATTGTCAAGAGACAAAATACATGTAATTGGATGCATAACAGGTCAAGTAAGCATAAGGCTAAATAACATGGTTAAAGAACGTTTCACTTCATTTAAACCGTTTTTAAATGAAGTTTCAAAAACATGTAAGTTTCGAGTATTTTAACTAGCCGTTGACACAAATGACCTTAAATGTTTGTAACTACCTTGAGTATGTCACTCATGACGATTAAAAAAAATGGCATGTCTCGGACACAATGTGTTATAAAAAGTGTAAATTAAACGATAGAACAACTACATGTAAGGGGCCGTCCATAAATGATGTCACACTTTTTTGCCTCTTTTTAAACACCCCCCTCCCCCCTTTGTCACAATTGTCACAAATTTTACTACACCCCACCCATAATGATGTCACAGCCCCTCGATTATCCAACCCCCCCAAAAAAAATTTCAACTACTAAAATACTTTTAAATATGATACATTATAAAATTTATTAAAATTAATGAAACTCTGTTCATAAATCATTGACGAATGTGTGCGGTTCTTAAACCAGGCCTACGTCTTTCAGTATCTTGGGACCTTTTTAGCTTAATGGTCCTTAGCAAAATGATGCCTTCGATGCATGGCGGTATTCTGCATTCATTGAAACCCCAAGCTTGTGTTTGTTTTAGTTTTTTAATTGAAATTTTATTTTTTAGAGAGGGCAATCCAATGAATGGCAAATGCTGTTAAAGTTTTGATTAAAACTCTGGTTTTTATAGGCGAATTGTTCGTTTGAAATAATACCGTTAAGAGGCTTTTCCTCCCCCCAAATCAGCCCTTAAGATCAGGGTCCGAAACCAAATTTAATTTCGATGGAGTTCGGGCTCGTCGTACATCCGGCCCCTTGTTCTTTTGTTAATCAATTTTTCCAGCGTTTTAATTAATTCATGTTTTTGCGGCTTTTCAAAGATGCTGTCTGATTTTGTAATTAAATTAGTGGCGGTCGAGGCAGTCTCTCATTAGACGTACTGTACGTGGAGTTTTAAAAAAAGATTACCAAAAGTCTTTTTATCTCCCTTCTTAATCAAGCGTCTATTAAAAGTAGGCTCCGTTTAATTCTTTTCCTATAAATTAAAAAGAAATTTAAAACATGGAAGGACATTGACGTTGGCTGGCTTAATTGATAATAGACCTTTGCTAATTAGATTTTTCTTAATCGAAAAAGGCATTTCGAGTCGGCGTTTAGCCTAAGCTAGGGTTGCACCTAAGTGCCATTTAATTGAAATCGAATGTTACGTGAAACACTGGAAACGAAATTGTATCCAAGGGGTCAGTGAAGGAAAGTTCTTGATGAAAATGTGGTCGTTACAAGTCTCTAAGAAATGCCACTGGACAAATTACTTCTGCCATTGTTTGAAATTTTGGTCATTAAAGCCATTCGATTGGAAATCCTTCAAATCCTTGAAATCCTTTAAAAGTTATTGGCTCAACATTTTAGGCATTAAAGACCTATTGAATTTTGGTCATTGATGACTTTGGATTGGAAAGTCATTCTTTAAAAGTTATTTATTATACCAGTCCTTGAAAAGTTATTGACACTATATTCTGTCATTAAAAAGTTTGATTGAAATTGTTGTCATTAAAGCCATTCGATTGGAAATCCTTGAAATCCTTGAAAAGTTATTGGCTCAACCTTTTAGGCATTAAAGACCTTTCTATTGAATTTTGGTCATTAATGACTTTGGATTGGAAAGTCATTCTTTAAAATTTATTTATTAAACCAGTCCTTGAAAAGTTATTGACACAATATTCTGTCATTAAAAAGTTTGATTGAAATTGTTGTCAGTAAAGCCTTTACTGGTGAAAAGATCGGATTGTAATTCTCTACTGATATTGCTATAACTTTACTGATATCACTGTTTCTGTACTGATATCAGTATATACTGCATATTGACTAATGGTTTCATTGAAATTGTTGTCATTAAAGCCTTTACTGGTGAAAATATCAGATTGTAATTATCTATTGATATTGCTATAAGATTAATGACATCACTGTTTCTGTACTGATATCAGTGTACATATTGTCTAATGGTTTTGGGACTACTGATATCAGTATGGTTAGTGATATCGCAAAATAGTTTACTGATATCACCACATATCAGTATATATTTGCACTGGTATCCATTACACTGATATAAACTGATCTTTCACCAGGTTTTGGATTGGGAAATCATTCATTGTTCCAGTCCTTGAAAAGTTATTAACTTTTTTTGTCATTAAAAGACGCTTATTTCAGTTTTGGTCTTTAATGACTTAAAATTGGAAAGTCGTCAATTAATGTTTATTATTCCGGTTCTTTTAAGGGTTATTGACTTAAATTTGTGTCAAAAGGCTTTCTATTGGAAAGTCATTTATTGAAGAGTTGGAAGACACTGTAAATAGTTAATACTAAAGTTTTTCGTTGAAATTTTTCATTGGAAAATCATTCATTGTTTGTTTTCTATCTTCATATATTATATTTTGTTGGGCTGAATTCACGGTCCAACCACCAGTTGCAATTTCCTCGAATTTCCTCTATGGCGTGACGTCATCACGACCCCCATTTTCTTTTCTTGTCAAAAATAATTTTAAGCAAGTTTGGATTAAAAAACAAACAAAAAAAAACTAGGCGGTGTCAAAAGTAGCTTTTAGCGTGTAATTCAATTTCAGTAGTTTATCGTAGTCGCCATCTTGTAAAGTTGGTTAACCCTCTAGAGAGATAAGGTTACTTCCCATGATTTATGTTTTCCACCTGTAGGTGGCGCCCGGCCCGCAAATTCCTGCGAGCGCCACCCAGCGAGAAAAGACCGGATTTCGAAATACATGTATATGTAATCGTATTAAAAAAATGCACAACACACATCGCTAATTCTGCCAATTTCTAATTCGCTAAAACCCAGGGAATTAAGCCAAGAAATTAAAGGAAGGAAAAATAAAAATGTGATTAAAAAAGATTTAATAATTAAAATTTAATTCATCGCTTTTGTCAACTCGTCTTAAATCTACTGGATTTCTTTTTTTCATTTTTTTCATTTTTTTCATTGTTTATTAATTAGGATCCTCGTTTGTTTGTCGCCCAAATCGGATTAATTTTATTTTTGTACTTTGCGAAATCGTGTTTAATTGCCCGTCCTTTTATTTGCGTTTCGATCGCGAGAGCCACTCGAGTTATAAAATGCAAATTAACGAGCAAAATATCATTAATTTATAATGATCTATCGATTTTTGACCCTATTTCCGCTCCCCGGTCTCTCATGTCCTAGTCAGACTTCCGCTGTCTTGAGGCAGGTAGGCCTATAGGGTTCACGAATTACCTGGCAAATCAGGGAAAGTCAGGGGATTTAGTAACTTCGAATAGGTGAATAGAAAATGTCCAAAATTGTGTAATTATTTGAAATTTTTCACCCGCAGTGTTTGCTGTTTTAATTAGTGATATTTACATGTGTAAGCAAATCGTGTACGGAAATTCATTCCGAAATCCATGATTTGTGATGATTACATTTTTTCCACCTCCCCCCCCTTCTTGTCGTTCTATCAATTGTTATTTTTAAGAAAATTGTAGGCTTACGTGCAAAATTCTACGATTTTTATCAAAAATATTAGCCGAAATCCGTACGTGCATACGTATATATTTTTTTGAGCTTTTCATGCAAATCTACATGAGAAAAAAAAATTGCTAAAATACATGAAATATAAGCTGAAATCCATAACACGTGTTAAATTTTTCGGAAATTTTCGGTCAATGCATTTCCATTAATTTATAAAGTACGTATTTTAAAAAAAAACTTTTCATGCAAATCTACATGAGAAGAAAAATTGCTAAAATACATGAAATATAAGCAGAAATCCATAACACGTGTTAAATTTTTCGGAAATTTTCGGTCAATGGATTTCCATTAATTTATAAAGTACGTATTTTAAAAAAAAACTTTTCATGCAAATCTACATGAGAAATTTTTTTAATAAAATCCATGAAATATAAGCAGAAATCCATAACACGTGTGAAAATTTTCGGAAATTTTTGGTCAATGCATTTCCATTAATTTATAAAGTACTTATTTAAAAAAAAACTATTCTCGCAAATCTTCAAGCACACTTCGTATGGAAATTTATTTGAAAAACTATTGTACGTCAGTCTTCGCATTAAAATTTTCACCCTCGGCATCAAGTTCCATCAAGTTAATAACTCGTGGCCGCCATTTTGGTTTTGCCTCCGCCATCTTGGTTTCTCCCCTTTCGGCCCCACGCTTCATAAACCCCAGTGTGCAATAAGCGTTGTTTTTCCATCCCTCCCATCGTTTTTAAGCGACACGCAATTAGCACAATCAATCACGTAAGAGTTAATTTCTATAATGGGGGATGAAATCCATGACTGCAAACTTAAAAGGCGTGCATTATTACTGCTTCAGAGCTTAGGAGAAATGGGCCATCAAAGCCTTGGAAACACACGTTGAGGAAGGGCACATAGGCACTCTTGTATCTCTTGCTCGATTCCGGAAGGGTGCCAAACCATAACGTACCAAATGCCCCAAAAACTCAGTGGGGCCCCTGGTACAAGTATTCAATTCAATTCAACTCAGTAACCTACAGTCAGCAAACAAATGCCATGTGGTAGGGGGGAATCGTTCCCATTTTCAGGAGAATTCTCCTACGTCAGTAGCGATTTACCCATTATCATTGTTAAATTGAATTTGGAATGAGGTTATGCTATCACTAGGAAGATTATTCCATCGTCTTATCGCGTGCAAGAAAAAGGACCAATGGTAAGCATCTGTTTTGGCACGAAGCTCCGCCAATGGTTTAGAATGATTATGTCTACTTCTTACGTGTTAGAAGTACGGTTACAATGTAAACTGTCTAAAACCTGTCTTAGGAAAAAAGATGGCGTCTTTCTTGCTTGGGTGGTTTTTTTCCCTTGCGTTCCTAGGTACTCGTACCAAGGGGGGGATTTAGAACTGAATGTCGTGAAAAATATACACGCAGACACTAGCCTGGTTTCGTTTAAACCACAATCACTACGTTTACATGCACCGTTTAAAGCAGTCCTAATGCAAAGCCTTTCAATCCAACGCAGGGTGGCGTGAGTTTACATGGCAAGACTGAAATGTCTGCCATCTGGTGTTAAAATGTGGCAAAACCCCCTATAATCCTCCGCTTCAAAACTAGCATCACAGTCTTTGGGGGTGTGCTACAACCCGATTCGGCCTTGCGCGTGCGAGATTGCCTCTGCGAAGCGCTAAGTGCAATTCACGATATCAGCCTGAATCTGGTTTTAGATCTAACCCAAAACGCAGAAAACAGGAAGTGACGAGCGATTTCACTAAACTATGCGCGAACAGTTTACATGGCTCTTTTGGATCAATGCCAAGTACTGCTTTTGTCCAAACAACCCCCTCGCAAAGGGCTTAATCAAGGTAGTTCAACTGAAATAAATCACGAGGTAAGGTGGTTTACATGCACGATTTTTCATACTTTGACTCAGGACAAAATACTTTAAACGGTGCATGTAAACGTAGTGAATTAGTTCACACATTGTATGCCAATGACGTTTACTCACGAAAACAGAAACGTGAAGTTAGTGAGACAATTGTGCTTTCGTCGAAATTGGTTTTCATAACGTCGTATGTGTCACGAGTGTTGGCCACTTTAATAAACGTTTAAAATATCCCATTAAGGTTCATTAAGATTGTTTAGTAAAAACAATCGAGGGTTTTCGTCGGAAATTTTTCCGTAACGTCGTATGTGCCACGCGTACTTGCACCCCCAGTAGACGTTCAAAAACCATAATCTCTCGTGGCAAGTTGAGCAACAACGTATTGATGTCAATCATTTCTTCATTTTCACGTCGAGGTTTTAAAAACTCACTTTTGAAATTCCTCAAGAATTGCTTTTCGAGTTCCAATAAAGCCGGAAATTAAGCCGTTAATCTTGGCTTTCTCTCTCGATTTTGCTGTCTTCCGATTAATTAAAAGCTGCATTCCATCGCGGGTTAAACACTCAATTTTTATTAATAATACAGACATGAAATTAACGGTTAATAACGCCCTGGAAATAAATCATGGAAAAATATAAGCGACAAGCACTCATTACCGGAAACGGGAAGCTGGTTCTGTCCTCCCAGTTTCAACAACTCCTTCCCCCTCAAAGGGCCCATTGCTCTTAATGCCTTCTTTTAGGTCATTCAACATGTGCCTTTCTTCCAGTAATTAAGACCGAGAAGTCTGGATGAAATTGAGAGAAATTGCCGAAATGGCAATTTAGGGGTTTAACAGAACTGTTGTTACGTCTCAGGAAAAATGCGAGTCATCTCGCGAGGGACATCCCCTTACCCATCCCCTAAGCAACCCTCCTTCCAGAAACATCAGCATAATCGTTAATCCTAAAAATTTTGTAATAAAATGCCAAGACCCGAAATATTCAAGTGCGGAATTACTAAACATTAAAAATCATTGAAGTTGGAAAACCTCTTTAAGTTCCCCTTAGCCCCCCCTTATTTCCCTTACGCTCTTGCTCTTCCTATACCTCAACTTATCAGTAGCCCTAATTCCTGAGCTGGAATACCTTGTCAGTATTCAGTTTCAATCCATCATACACCATCGACCCGAGAGCTCCCATCATTGGTCATTTTACAAATGGTAAACAAAACCCATGGAAAAGATCTTTCAAACTGTCAGTATTACTGTCAGTATTCCTGATTTGAACAGTGGAATAACTTGTCATTATTCAACTTCAATCCATCATCCACCATCAAGACAAGAGCCCCCTCAAGTGGTCGTTTCACAATTTATAAACAGGCCCACAGGAAGATTCTCTTAAACTGTCAGTATTACTGTCAGTATTCCTGATTCCAACAGTGGAATAACTTGTCAGTATTCAACTTCAGTCCATTATTCTCCATCAACCAAAGAGCTCCCTCTCCATTGGTCGTTTCTCAAATAGTAAACAAAACCCATGGAAAAGATCTTTCAATCTGTCAGTATTACTGTCAGTATTCATTACTGTCAGTAGTCAGATTTAAGCCGTTATCCACCATCAACCCAAATCTCCTTCCTTTAGTTATTTTTTACAAATGATAAAACCGATGGGAAACCTCTCTAAAACTGTCAGTATTCCTCATTCCATCATCAGTATTCAACTTCAATCCGTCATCCACCATCAATCCAAGAGCAGCTCCCTCATTTACAACAAAAATAAAGAAACCTAGGGGGAGGTTCTCTGAAACTATCAGTAATTCTCGTCCCCCACTATTACCCCAAACTCGTGATCATCGCTTTAATCGTCGATTAGTTAATCGCTTCCCAATAACTGCCTTCGTGGCACCTGTTTGCAAAAAAAAAATAAAAAAAAAAATAATAATGCCAAACCTTTTGTCATAAATCGTAATAAAAGCGTGGATCGATGTTCCTTCCTGAAGTAACGATGCCTGCTTTTTATCACGATAGGGATGATGATGTATTTTTTTTTTTTAATATACAAATCCTAAGTGTGATTTTTAATTACCTCCGAAGCACGTCTTGTTTTATCACTTTTAATGTCGGCGTTATGTTTAATGGCCTGGCGGAGGCGCTGATTACAAAATCAATGAGAAAACGCGAAAGGAATCATGGGATCGATCGGCGAACACGAACCACCACAAACACCTACGAGTGATCGTAAAGTCAACGCGGTGTGAAAAACGTTAATCACGTGGAATTAAACTTGTGGCAATGTTGTGGATGCATTAAGAACCTTTTTGAACTTTTGTGGTGAATTTTGTTGAAAATTCCTGCTGCTTTCTTTGGAGTAGATCAAGATCTTGGATGGCAAAGTAGATCTCTTTGAACTTTTCTTGAAACTCTTGAAATCTTTTGAAACTAGATCTCTTGAACTCTTGAACTCGAAGATTTTGTGGCTAATTCCTTTACGTATTTTTGAACTTTTGTGGTGAATTTTGTTGAAAATCCCTGCTGCTTTCTTTGGAATAGATCAAGATCTTGGATGGCAAATTAGATCTCTTGAAATTCTCTTGAAACTAGACCTCTTGAACTCGAAGATTTTGTGGCTAATTCCTTTACGTATTTTTGAATTTTGTGGTGAATTTTGTTGAAAATCTCTGCTGCTTTCTTTGGATTAGATCAAGATCTTGGATGGCAAATTAGATCTCTTGAAATTCTCTTGAAACTAGATCTCTTGAACTTGAAGATTTTGTGGCAAATTCCGTTACGTATTTTTGAATTTTGTTGAAAATTCATGCTGCTTTCTTTGGAGTAGATCGAGATCTTGGATGGCAAACTAGATCTCTCGAACTTCGTTGCAAATTCAAGTAGACACCTTGGACTTTCAACTAACATTTACACAAATCTCTGCAAGAATTCCAACTACATGTATGTTTCCAAAGTTTGGCAAAACTAAGACTAAAAACTGCATATAATAGTTTTCCATTAGGCCTATACTCAACGAAATGCTTCAGATTTCCAACAAACGTTGTGAGATCTACAATAATGACTCTGCTGGATCGTTCCAGATCTTAACCAATCATCTTCCACACCCTTAGTAGTTCCTCCTTTTGGCGTTATTACTGGGGTTCGCTTCCCGCCCCCCCCTCTCATTTTTTTTTCAATTTGCATATTGGCGGGTTTAAATTCCATTTCCGGTTGCGGGTCGCCAAGATGGCCGCCGCGTGGTTGATCTTGGGGAAATCAAAAATGCCTTAAAAAGCAATGTATTGCAGTTGGAGATAAAGGGCGATATATTTTTATTAGCAATTTCCCGACGTAGTCGAAGTATAAAAAAAAAATTCCTGGGGAACACCTCTTCCCCTCCAAGATCGTGTTATTTTATGGATCTTGAAGAGGAGAGGAACCAGAAGAAAACGAAAGGGGAGCAGGAAATGCGGTTAAACGAAGCCGACCAATTGAAAATAAAAATCGAGGATGAAAGAAAAAAAAGGAAATAATTCCCTTAATCAAAAAAATAGGGTTTCCTTTAAATAAATGTAAATAATAAAAATCTAATTTAGGCCGTGAAAGGCAATCAACCGACGGGAAATGCAGTTTCCACGTATCGAACAAACACTCCACTCTGGAGCAACCCCTCCAAGACTGACTGACTGTGATGTGATTACCAAATCAGGTGGAGTGGACTCATCGTCGTGCACACCACCTGATGAGAATGTGCCCTGTGCACTAAATACTAATAAAGTGAAGGAAATCCTGAAGAAAGTCTCGTGGATGCTGCATGGCTCCTTGGTACCAGAGAGTCCAAGAGATTTGAAAGAATTTTCAAGAGAATCCAAGAGATTTGCGAGAATTTTCGAGAGAATCCAAGAGATTTGCAAGCATTTTCAAGAGAATCCAAGAGATTTGAAAGAATTTTCAAGAATCCAAGAGATTTGCAAGAATTTTCAAGAATCCAAGAGATTTTCAAGAATTTTCAAGAGAATCCAAGAGATTTTCAAGAATTTTCAAGAGAATCCAAGAGATTTGCAAGAATTTTCAAGAGAATCCAAGAGATTTGCAAGAATTTTCGAGAGAATCCAAGAGATTTACGAGAATTTTCAAGAGAATCCAAGAGATTTGCAAGAATTTTCAAGAGAATCCAAGAGATATGCGAGAATTTTCAAGAGAATCCAAGAGACTTGCGAGAATTTTCAAGAGAATCCAAGAGATTTGCGAGAATTTTCGAGAGAATCCAAGAGATTTGCGAGCATTTTCAAGACAATTCAAGAGATTTTCATTAATTTACAGCAAAATCCAAGAAAGATTTGCAGATATTCGCAAGAAAGCTCTAGATGTCTTTGATTTGGTTCCAAATTGTAGGTCAGAGATGATACTAAATCGAGACGGACATGGCAGTGCACCGAAACAGAAATAAACTATTAGATAAAATCAAGTACTGGTACAAAGTTAAGTCCATAAATGGTACTAGACCACTTAAAACTTAAGGATTTTAAATAAAAACAATGTTTTCAGCTGTATTTTTTTTAAATAATACAGCTAATCATATAACATAATAAATGTCAATATGTTTGTAGGTTGATATTAATTGAAATATTTTTATTTGTTGTAAGTATAATTATACATATTTTCTGCTGTCCAATGTAACAGTTCTCAATCATTTTGAGAAATGTCTTTTGTTTTCTAAAATCATTTATACTTTGATGCTTACTTCGATGTTTACATGAGTTTATTAAATTGAAGCATGGATGGTAACGTTTCGTTTAATAAATTGAATACTTGACGTAACTTAAGTTGCTTCCATTACTCAAACTCATTACTCATTATTCATAGAATATGTAGTGAATTTTTGTAGTGAAAATATTTAAATTAAAATTTCGTTTTTTCGAGCATCGTTAATCTTTAATAAAATGTTACTAATAATACATTAATTTTAGTCAGTAATATACACACTGTTTGATTCAGAATACTATATAATATTTATACGGAAATATTCTAGTACATGCTAAACAAATCTCAACTTAATTTTAACAAAATGTAAGTTAATTTCATTACTTATAATTCATAAAACGTGTAGTGAATTCAGAAACAAACGTTTATATTAAACTTTCTTCTTTATGAGCATTAATAATTGTTTATCTTTTATTAAAATATTTCCAAGAAAACACCATTTAAAGTCAGGAAAATAAATGCTGTTTGATTCTTAATATTATACAGTATTTATTCGTGAAATACCAACACATGAACAACGAACATTAATTTTAAACATAAAGCAGTACGTCCCAAGTAACACTTCCACTTTAAATTTGCATCATTTTACACTAATTCAAGACTGAAAACTGTGGATTTGCGTCTTACAAAAGGGGATTCGGCGATGTCTACGCAGTTTTAAAATAATGGGGAGACATGTTGAGACTTGCAACGTTGTTGCAGCGCATTCCTAACATCCATTACTGGTCATTATCTCACCGAATGACCACAGAAATTCCTGCAGGCATTACAAATATACTAATGATGAAAAGCTCAGGCTGTAGATGGGTATCTAGGTTCGCAGAATTCAATAAAGGGTTTATCTGGGGCTTACAAATTAGCGTGATATCGCCCTCACCAACAACGAAACCTAACCTTAAGCTACAAAATGTTTCTGGTGACATTCATTAGCGCAACCATAACGACCAGACATTCTCAACTCAACTTTTCAGAAACCTTAGTATTGTCCCCAAGTTATTTGGGGCTGTCCAGCAATTTTTTTTTAATCAATTGAATTTAATCCGAAATATCAAATTACAACTTTAGTTGATTCGTTGACGTTGGTCAACATATATTGTTCTGGACAGCTACTATCTCGTTTTACTTTGTTGTTAAAAGCCCTTCATACAAGTTGGCTATGGGGATAGGACACACTATTGCGTTTTCAGTGAAATATTGTCGGATGGAGGTTTTTTTCCACTTTCCTGAAACTCATTTTGAAAGCCAAGTCATCCTTATTTTATGTACTTCAATCTCTGGAGAATCTGTCATTAAATCGAACAAAGGATCCTGGTCAAAATTGCTTGTAGAATTGGTTTTTAAAGTAATAATTAAAACATAGATAGGCTTGTTTCAGACAATTGTGTCAAAGACATTTAATAATAAATTTAAAGAAATCACAAGTTTAAAAACACTAGCTATTGAATGTATTTTGAAGGTATTGAATGTATTGTGTAGTATGATGGCTACCAATCAAAATTATACTAAATTAAATAAAAATACTTAAAAATATGCAAATATTAAATACAACTACCACGTGGCGAATCAATGCTGAAAGCAGGGCAGATATTTGATCTTTGCTTATTGCTTGATTTGATTATTGCAAGGCTTGTTAAAGATAATTCTGTCAAACGTAATTAAGGATGAATTTTTGGATAAAAAACCAGATACTGAATATACTATAATAGCATGATGGCTACGACCCAATATTATACAGAATTAAATAAAATTACTTAAAAAGTATATAAAATTATATTAAAAAAATTAAATATAGTTACCAAATGGAGAGTGTTTGCTGAAAGCGGGATAGTAATTTCAATTAAATTGATATATTAAATTCAATACACATTTTTCTTGTTAAAGCCTAACATCCGAAAAATGACAAATCTGTTTTCTCTGAATGATAAATTAAATTCCAGTGAATTGTTATTTTTTATAGAAATGATTTCATTAGCGCAGAATAACTGTGAGGAGACATTTTATTTAATATACACTTATGCAAATTAATATCGTACAATGTATATCGTAAAAAACTACGTTAGAAAACTTTTTATAGTATATATTCTTCTTATGTTAAATTTATTTATTTATGTTTTTCTTTCATTTGTTCAGTTCTTCAGTCATTTGTTCAATTGTTCAGACAGAATCTAATGAATTGACAATTTCCGAAATTGCAGCAATGATAAACTTTTTTAAACTAATAATTTAATATAAAAAAGATAATTAGAAAAAGATTCACTGGGGTTCTATATGGTTTTTGGGCTGCTTTAATAGGTTAACTTTTCTTTTCCTATTGTTTTTCATCCATTTTTTATGGCCAGATGATTAGTTCTCATTACATCTGTAATTTCAGACAGAAATTTGTCGGGAAAAAAAAGTTACCAGTGATTGGAAATTCCAGCTTTCATTCAATCTGTACAATAACATCCCTGGCGTACGACTGGCTGACATAAAATCAATCATTAATTTAACGGTGGCCTGAGGCACAAAGCAATCTAATTACATCTTCGTAAAAAAAAACTGCAGGACATTTTCAATAGGTAAATTGCGATTTTTCATTAAAAGCCAATTGATGGGATGACGGTCGTGATCAAAAAGACAATGTAAGAGTTTTGCTGCACTAAGCTGTAATTCAACTTGAATGCTTAGGTTGGGAAATTTTAAGCATTTCTTTGATGAAAGTGGTTTTCATTAACGGTCACAAAAATTGACAAGAAAGAAACAGTTTAAAGTTGAACATTTCATATATTTGGAGATTTGGCATCAATAAATTTGTGTATTACTATCCAAATTCAGACGTTCATGACTCTAAGATAGAATTCTTACTAGTGGATTTATCGTCGATATCGTCGTGAACATTTATAAATAAATCAATTTAAATATATGTCTGATTCCATTTAAGTTGTTGTTAATACCTGAAATGGCAATTACGGTTTAGGTCTACTATAATTCTTGGTAATACTAATCTGGTGTTACTTCTGAATGAAAGTCTTTGTAAATTTACTGATGTTAGTTGATGCTGTTAAATTATTTAAATAATTCGAAATTGGGGAGGGTGAGATCAAACAATTTGGTAATAACTTTGTTTTATTCCCTAACATTTTTAACATTTGAATAAATAAATTCGGCGGCCTTGAGATGAATTACAATTTAAATTAATATCAATTTCACTGCATGAAATTGTCGTTAAAACCTAAAATTTAAAACAAAATTGGAACATTTTAGTGGGCTTACTTAGCACGGGTCTGCTATTAGTTTTGTTAACCCTGCGTTACATCCACCGAAAAGCTCAATATCAAGTAGACGTTTCATGCAGAATATCTATGGTGAAATAAAGCTAGTACATACTCAAACACCACATTCACGACCAACTCCAAAATATGCTTACCATGGCAAAAATTACGCATTTTGTCTTAAAATGCCATTATAGTTTTCGAATTTATTATTTCCTAACTAGAGTGGGGAAAATTTTTGATTTACAAAATTCAATATAACAACGTAACGCGTTCTCGATAAATAGATGCTTCCAGTTTCACATCAAAGAAGATTTGATATTATTCTTGTTTCTTATATGGTCATAATGACTTTCGTAAGTAAAAATTTTGATATTGAACGCGTTGTCCTTCTCTATGTCCAACTCATTGAAAACATCTGGCGCATACTGCATATGTTGCGTGACACATATTGACCGCAGTTCATCGTGCAGCTTGTAAATTTCTTCTTCGTCGGTAAAATCCCTGTTTTTTATGGTGATCACATACACATCACCTTCCAGTTTTGAACTGGCCTGAACCATGATGGCCGAACCCGAAAAAGCATCGTCCACAAACTGTTTCGCAATCACCATGATGCTGTAGTAGTTGATAGGGAGTCGTGCCTTCTTCAGTTTCTTCCATCCTCTATGCAGGTTTTTATAGTCCATTTTGCTTTCGTCAATTTTGTAACTTTCACTCTCTATTGCCCAGCGTGTAACTATTTTCTTGCTGCAAAAGGAATTGTTAGATCTGATTGGCATGCATTTTGAAACTAAAATATTTTCAAGGATTTGATTTCTGGAAGTATACAACAGAACTGAGTGGACCATTTCGCTAGTACCCAAAACTGCTTCAGGCATGTCTAAGAAACTAGTTTTTATTTTTGACATATGTTTACAAACGTTTGCTGTCGAATTAGTGAATGAATGCTTTTCATATAGAAAAACGACACAGCGTCTTACGATTTTTCAAGACAGAAAGCAGAGCAATTAGGACGAACGCCAGGCCGAGAATTTTTACTTTTGTTGCAAATATTTATAATTGTTAAAATCTTTTTCTATGATGCTCCCAGAGTCATACACTCGAGTTTCCGATGTTTTATTACTTTAAAATCGAAGACATAAAATATATAAATAAACAAGTTTAATGACCGTCTAAAAACGGTCTACAATTCATGAGAAATTTGCATTGAGTTTTTTTTTACAAATTTACTTGATTTTAGATAAATAAACAGAATAACTTACGCTGGCCAGTAGATTGGATCATTTCTATCGAGCCAGCTGTCTATATCTTCCCTTCCATCATAAAGAATGTAATATTCAGGGTCATCTGACACGGCATTGTCATACGCAGTTTTCTGTATTGTTGTTGAATCAGCTTCCCGTTTTTCAGCCATGAAGTAAATCTTAAAAAATTAAAGAAACATTGATACTTAAGAAGAGAGATTATACATGTATATGTGCTCATCGTTCGGTAATAACCCAGAAACTAGTTACCTAGGCTATATGCCTAACTATAGCTCACAAAGTGTTGAACGACCCCTTCACCTAAAGTTATCAACGTGTACTGGAGTTTAACCGGTCTTTATATACATTTAAAGGTTGTTTTACGTAATGTCATATTCTGTCAAAAAATGTACTTTAATCTGCTGTTTTTCAAAAATGAATAAACGATACAAAATCCGCAAGCGTGTATATCACTCCAAAACATACCAAAATCAACCTACTGTCCTTGTTTGTCTAGAGCTTACGAATCAGAAACACCTGCCTTGAGCAATCTCTTCAAATGAACTCAAATTCCAAATCAAATTACAAGAATGCCTCTAATTCACAGTAGCAGAAGCTATAGCGCATTCCTATTGCATTCCTATGACAAATTTACTATAAATATTAGCTGTCGACTTCAGAACCCCTATGAATGAGACATTTTGTCTAATTTATGACAACACATACGACGATACACTTGTATGTCACGTGCTGAAGTCAATTGTGATTTAGCACGGTATCTATATCATAAGGTCACAAATCTATTCAATTAAATCGTATGCAAACACTAAATGTATATGGTGTAAACGGCCACAAATGAAATAAGAAGCTCGAAATAAAGTAGACGTTTTAATCAGAATATCTTTGATGAAATAAAGCTAATACATAGTCAAACACCACATTTAAGACGAACTCGTTCTTATACATATAAATGCATTAATTTTTCTCATAAATAAACGAAACATTTTCAAATAATAAATAACGCAGACCCTGCAACCAAATTACACGGGAAAAGAGTTAATTTAGCAACTGTAAAAAATAAAAATTTGTTGTAAAAATCGTTTGTTTATGTGTACATCGATCCTTTTGAGGCGGGCTGTACGCGCAAAGGATTAAATGTATAGAAATAAAACAACAATATTGATCGTATTTATTATTTCTCTAATCACAATTATTTCGCCAAACATCACGCGACACGACTGACGCACTGGTTTATTATTTCGCGCAAAATGACTTAAGATACAAAATACAATTAACAAACAATAAATGGATGAATAAACAGACGTACCTACAAAAATCAGGCCGAATTAGAAGCATCAGTGACACATTTTTGGCTAGTGAAGTTCAACCTTGATTCATATAGCTTGTAAACGTAAAAATACCTGTTCCACATAATACATGTAGTACGTTGAACAATAGCCTCCCTTTTCTGAACGTCATAATGACTGATGTAAGTTGAGGGCATGATATTAAAACCGTTGTCCCAATATATTTCCAAAGCAAGGTAAATATCTGGCTATAGCATATTGGTCGCGACCCCTATTGACCGCAGCGCATCGTGCAGCTTGTCAACTTCTTGTTCGTCGGTAAAATCCCTGTTTTGTACCATGATCGCATGTACGGGTCTCCTTTCATCTTGATTCTTTGAAGAGACCTCAGCCCTGATGGAAAAACCTGAGAAAGCATCCAACGCAAAATGTCTCGCAATCTTCCACCAAATTGAGTCCACCATGCCCTCCGTGTCCACCGCGATTACCCAGCTTCCATACATGATTCTCTTTTTGTTGGCCAGCTCTCTGATGCTAAAGTAGTTGATAGGATGACCCGACTTCTTCAATTCTTGCCAATATTTACGCAGATTGTGCAAGTCCATTTTGCCTCTTTCACACTCCATTACGATCCATGTAAGTCTACCCATCCTGCAAATTGAATTCAGTTACTATTTATTGGCAAGCATTTTGAAACTGTAAAATATTTTCCCAGGATTTCATGAAGTATGAACTAGGATTGAGTGCAGCATTTCTCTTGTACCCAAAACAGCTTCAGGCAAGGTTAACAAACTAGTTTTTGTTCTTGGTATTTGTTTAACAAAGTTGGCTGTCGAATTTGTCCAGGAATGTTTTCATGGAATGCTTTTCAGATAGATAAACGCCACAACGTCTTACGATTTCTCAAGACTAAAGCCTGCAGACTGAGCCATGAGGATGCCCGCCAAGCCGAGAAGATACAGCTTTGCTGCAAATACTTAATTGCTAAATTTATTTTACCCTATGTCCCTGCTGTCGTACACTAGGGCTTTTGATGTTTACTGATACTGTATATACATAAAACAAACAAAAAATAAAAACTAAATAAGTTTTATGACCGCCTGAAAAGGGTCTACACTGCATGACAATCTTGTATTGAGGGTTGCATAACGTTGTTTTTTTAACGTATTTTAACAGGATATTTTACCTTGGCAATTTGGATGGTACATTTCTAGCCAACTGTTTAATTCTTCTTTTCTATCATAAACAATGTAATTATCAGGTTTACTTCAAACGAGCTTGTTGCTTTTCAGCCATGAAGGAAAACTAAAAACATGAAAGAAAAACAGAGATAGTGCATGTGTGTTTATCGTTCGGAAATAACCCAAAAACTAGTTACCTAGGCTATATGTTTAGCTAGAGCTTACAAATTACTGAGCGATCCGTTCACCCGAAGTTATTAACGTGTACTTGAGTTTTAACTTTTAACCACAACCACCTTAATGCAAGTGAAGTTTAAAGCTTAAATGTCCTTCGATTCGTAGTCACGCAATCAAATTCCAGCGGGCTCAAATACAAGAGTGTTTTATATGCATGTAAAGGGTGTTTTACATGCATATAATGTCATATTCTGAAGACAAAACGTACTTTGAATAGCAGCACCGGAGGTCACTTGGCATTTGAGCCATGATTTTATGAAAGTGACATTTTTCTAATTCACAAGACACGATGTCACGAGCCTTGAAGGTCAAATAAAATATAAATTGGGATTCTACATTGAACAAGCAAGTAGTGCTTCTTGTATAAATTAACTTCTAGGAAATGAACTGCAATTAAATATTATTTATTTGCATATTTTTTTTCCATATGGG
>JAQGBN010000011.1:0-18786 GCA_034698465.1 Tachypodoiulus niger | reverse complement strand
GATAGACGGCATCAATATCCAGAAAATGGATGATTAATATTGAATCATTTTCGTTTTCAATACTTTCAAATGTCTCTTTAACTTTTTGATGAATAGCACTGCTAAACAGGTATATACATTAAGAATTTTACATTGATTTTCTCAATGATTTTCATTGAGAAATGCTGTATGATCGGATAAGTTACAAAATGTCCTTTGTAAATCTTTAATTAACGTCTGCTTTTGGAATTGTTTGATAATATGTATATAAATACAGTTAACGTCCTTAAGTGAACTACCAAATTGACTTAAAAGGAATTATGAATATCATAATCCAATCCAAAATCAGTTGCATTATTTTGATTGTGTTCATGGATCTGGTCTATAAGGATAGTAATAGTTGGTCAAAGTTTGGACTGCTATATTTGAACAAAATTGGGATATTCCATAGATCGTAAGACGGATGAGCTTGAGTATAAAAAAATCAAAGCAAAAAAAAAAAGCTAGCAAAGTCGTGCATTCGCTAAACACTTACTAAGTGATCGATTAAAATGATATCTAGCGTTGAAATAATTCCGTTCAATCAACATATATCTAGCGACCTAGCGCATCTCAGCGTCTGGCTTCTGTTCTTTTGTATGCAAATTAGCCGTTGGTGGCTAGCGGAGCTAGCAAAGTAGTAATTTCACTAAGCGAATGCTTAAAATGACATCTAGAAATGAAATACTTTTAATAAATCAGTGTATCTTGCGACTGAGCGCATCTGGCTTCTCATTAAGCATACGCAGGCTAGCTTTTTATAGCTAGCAGAGCTAGAAGAGTCGTGCTTTCGCTTATGGAAAAAACTGATTGCAAATTGGAAAAACTGATAGTAAACTGGAAACCTGGTGATACATTAGTTGTAAACTGATATTCCGTGATTACTGCTTACAGTTTTCAACCAAAACTGGTTGCAAACTGGTGATATTTGTTTAAAATATAACCAGTTTGCAATCAGATACTGCAATCAGTTTACAATCAGTTTTTTTCCATAAGGGTTCGCTAAGCGATAGCTTAAAATGATATCTAGCGATGAAATACTTTCATTCAATCAGCATATCTAGCGACTTAAAGCATCTGGCTTCCGTTTGGGCATATTCAAGCCATCCGTCTAAACTAGCTATAGACGCCCCCTCTTCAAGACGGGTTGTAGTAATCCATGCATGAATATGAATAGTACACTCTAAACAAATCGCATCTTATTTTAAAACATTTAGTGCAACTTATTCTTGTCCCCACTTATGAGTTGGGGAGATGGGAACTTATTTAGTGACAACTCACTTAAATAAGATGTTAAGTTGCCATCTTGAGGAAAAATCCCATCTTCTTTTAAAACATTTAATGTATCTTCTTTTTTGTCCCCACTTATGAGTTGGGGAGATGGGAACTTATTTAGTGACAACTCACTTAAATAAGATTTTAAGATGGCATCTAAAGTAACAAAGCATCTCATATCAAAATGCAACTTCAAATGCCTAAATTATTTATTCATGGTAATTATTAATGCTTACATAAGTGATTGGAAATGTGATAACAAAACATAAAATTTAAAATGTGAGTAAACAAGTAACCTCATATATGCAAAGATGAAATCCCAATAAATATGGAAAATGCTATGCCCATTTATGTTAAATTAGAAGTTGCTTAAAAATAAAAAATTTGCTATTTTTGTGTGAAACGTAATTAGGAATTGTTGAATTACCAAATTAAAATCAATTATAAATGGCCATATATAAGCACAATAGATTACAAATAGGAGTTACCCATGCTGAATTTTTTGTTTTTACAAATTTGCTATTCATGTTTTGAAATATTTGTCCACAGAATTCAAGCTAAAATATCCATTTCCATTTCAGAACATTCATAAAAGATGTGCTCAATCATCAATTTTTTTTAATTTTTTACTAATAAGTCTTTAAACATATAATCTTTGTAATCAAAAGATTAGAATTTAGAGATGGGGTATTTAAATAATAAATTTTTGAACTAAAAATATTGCCATAATTCTAAACAGCTCCTCTTCAAGTTCTGTGCTGATATCACCCATGGATCCTATTGTGTGGCAGTCAATTGTTGGAAAGCTGCACTGTCTTCTTATAGCATTTTCTGATGGCGTTTTTGTTGAAGCCACTTTGTCTCTGTAGTGCATATTCCTCACATAAGCAGACAGTTGCTTTACTAATGTAGACTATAATTCAGGAAAAATGATATGTTAATACAATATTAAATTTAACAAAATACAGGAAGCTCAGCTGGGTATGCATTTTCACAGGCATTATTCTTTGATTTTTCTGTTTAAAAAAATTATATTTATATTATTAGATAGCCCAATAACCTTAATCAAATGTTTGACTTTACATTTAAAATTGTCAAAATATCCAGTGTTAATCAAATATTATAATTAACTTTAATTTCTATAATTGCATGCAATAATCAGGTAATGCTTTAAAATGTGGGAGTCTCTTGTTAGGGTTGGCCAAAATCAAACCAAATATTACTTCTAAAATATCAGATGATTTTATGTATATGATTGATAAAATAAACTGCTCATACAAGTGATCATTCATTAGAAAATGTAATTGTTTCAACTTACCATCAGAGGTTGAATATTCATTGCTTGATAAGTAGAAAATGTTGCATCAGCTAAGGGCTGAATACTTTGCTGAGTATTTCCAATATTTTCCAATTCCTGAAGTAAAATTGCACTTACAATACAGTTGTTTGCAATTTCCTGATGGCTCAATGTCAACTTCAACTTGAAATCAGCATTAAAATGCTGAAACAAAATGTCACTAATGCTGCTAACTTGTTTTCCAAGAACTGGGTCATTTGCAGCAGCTTCAAGAAATGCCATTTATAGACACTCCAAATCAGTTTAACCACATAAATTAGGGAAATATATAATCTTCTTTCTCCCACAAATAATAATTAAGATAGACTTCATGCTCATTTCACCTTTAGAAATTATGATTATAAATATACAGTCTACTGTGTTTCACTGAGCACAACTAGGCTTAAATGAACAAAGGACAGAAGCATTTACTAGACTGATGTCATTGGTTTAGTCCCTACCTACAGAGGGCTCCAATACGAGCCAATGAGAGCACATGTGCATCTCTTCTACTAGTGTTATTAGTCACCTGCTGCAATTCACCTAAAAAGTATGGCAAATTCAAAATTTCTTTTAGTAATCTATAAACATCCTTGTGATTTTTTGCCATCCAAGGATTTTATTAGTGTGAGCATTATAATGATCAAGTATGCTGATTAGTGGTGTGCTTAGTTTTTAGTTCTATCACCAAGTTTGCATTTATTTGGATATTTTTCAAAGTTTTGAAAAATCTGATCAAAAATCACATTACATTCAATCAAAATTTCTCTTTGCAATCTGTAAACATCCTAAAGAATTCTTACCATACAAGGAGTTCACTGGTATTGACATTTAGATTAACAATAGAGGTAATTAGTAGTATGATTAGTTTTAGTTTGTCACCAGCCTTTAAAAGTATTTGGACATTTTTGAAAGTCTTATAAATTCTGACCCAAAATGACATTCAATTTATTCCTTACACTTCCTTGTAATCTGTGATCATCCTAGGGAATTGTTGCCATCCAAGGATTTCATTAGAGTTTAAATTTAGAGAATCAAGAGAGCTAATTAGTGGTGTGATTAGTTTTATGAATTGCTTAGTTTACTCCTTTCTGCTGCTGAATGCACATCCAACCCAAAATAGCAAATTATTTTATGTTTCTGAAATTAAAGATACAGTGTATAATCAACTATTCTTCGTTTTTATATAAGAAAAATAAGTGTTTTATTAATTAACCATTGCTGATTTAAAATTTTGTAAATATACATTTTAAAACGCATATGATCTTAAAATAATTACTAATGAGACATCTTTTTACAAAAGTGTCTTCTTTTAACATGCAATCTATTTGCCATCTTCCTTTTTTCACAATAAGGCGTGATTTGACATCTTATTTTGATGGTGTGTTATTTTGAATGGCAACTTGATAATGAAGACAACTCAAAATGATGCCCTGAATAATAGCATAACTTAATTTAAGATGGGAAAAGAAAGCCAAGTTGCGGGTTTTCACTCATACATGTTGATTTAAGTTGCTATATCACTTTTAAGATGCTGTTTGACGTTTAAGGATTTAAGAGTGTATACTGTAGTATAATCTCAAATTGATCATCCATTCTATATTATAAGGGACTTAAAGCCCGCATTCCATCAAGGTTTTATGGTTACGTTTTCGCAAATTATCGTCAATAAATACTAGTGCATGTTATGCTCAAACAGGCATGTACAGAAGAATGCTTTCAAACTGGTAAAGTATTATTCCTTCGTTTATATGTAAATGTATTGGTGGATTTAGAAATTACATCTAGAGAATGGAAAATATATGTATATGTTGCCGTTATTATAAATTGCTTCAGCGAATTAAATCATTGTCAGCTCCTTTAGCACTGCGGTGCTAACGTTAGAAACGACCTAATTGCATTCTGCATTCTCAGTAGTTTTGCTTAGTTGCGCAGTTTCCATTCAAATTTCCAGTGCTCGGAGATTAGTGAATGGTTATGACGTCATAGCTTGCTTGGCACAGGATATTCAGCTGTTCATTACTTGAGCGAATATTGTTGACGAGTATTGATGCAGCTCAGCAAAGGGTGTAGACCAGCTTGTACTGTATAGGCACACTTCCGATGGTAAAGCACCTTAACGCCCACATGGCACAACCTATTTTCCCATTAGGGCATGAAACTGCCGTTATGGAATGGCATCAATATCGGCCGAATCAATGATGCAAGAGATCCCGATGCAGGCACGTCGAATGTGCTCCCCTCCAAAATTTCAGGCGGCCGATTTGCTTTTATGGGGCGTAAATTCAAGCGTATTTTTGTTGGCAAAAATGTGATGCACTCTGTGCGGGTGCGCTGTAGGATTGTTGGAAAAGTAAGAGGAGGGTGGTGATAATTCCGCGAACGATTTTCATATTCCGCATTATGCGTTTCCTTCTCCATTAATGTCCTTACCAAACTATAAAATGCCGCCATTTGCACCCTGAACGGGTGCGTGGTGCAGGCACGCGCACTTAGTTATCACCTTAAGAAGAAGGGTACAGTGCTGCCGCCTGGAAGACGTTTAAAGCGCAATTCACTCGTAAATAAAATAGGCATGACGCCCCCTTCTTCGTGGAATGATGAACTCTGCTCACACGAACAAAAATGCGACCAACATTCCTCTGCATGTTTATTATTGTAAACAAGTATTTTGTTTTGGCTTTGTTTTGAACTAAGGGGTGAACTGCATCTGGCAAATGCTAATCACACGTGGATTGCTGAAGTGACACGAGTCAGAAAACGTGATTTGGAGATATCATCATTGGAAGTGTTTCATATATTACCTCTATAAATGATCAAAATTGAAATGTGACCTTTCATTTTAAGCCTGCTAGTATTCATACATATTATCAGATTAATATCTGCATTTCAATTATTTAATTAAACAAGTGACAGTCAGACGCTATAGACAAAATTTTGTTTTCTAATTGGATCACAAACAATAGAATACTAGGGGAAGGGGGGTTTGATCATGCCCATCTCCTGTACTGCCACAGCCAAGAGCAGTCATAACTTTTAATTAAAGTGCCTTCTGCTTCCAGCCAAGATCTGTTATTGAGATAAACAATCAACACGCGAATGATAACACTACTGGAGGTTGCAATTTATATTCATATACATGAATGTTGATGCACAGAAAAACGCAATTGCGAACTACAGTTGACAGTAAAATATACTGTATACATGAACATCTGCTTGCTTTAAATTAATCAGTTTGTATTTATAATCTCTTCAAAGCGCATTGGAAAACACATAATGAAAGTCCTTTATATACATGTATTAATCTGATTTCATTCAAACGTTATACACATATGACGGTTTATCACGAAAACATAAAACGTAAAAATTTAGTGAAAAAAACGCACGTACGGCTTCGCATAAAACATTCGATACACCCTTTTTCTTGTGCCAAATAGGCCAGCAACGCAGTTACGGTGGCTGACAAGTTTTAGGACGATCAAATTATTCCTTATAACTTTAATAAATGAAATACCATAGTCTCAGACCAAATGAGTTAAACATTCCTAATTATATATGCAATTTTGCTTTACAATTTGGAGTTTCGTCAAGTGAAGAAATATGCAAATTAATCGAATTAAATGAAAACTGCATGGCAAAAGTTTTAGGACAGTCATTTGTCATTGCCACCTTCATTAATAAGTACATTATTTTAGCTTTAGTAATCACTAGTTAGTGGTAGTTAGTGATAATGTATTTTACAGTTTGCTTTAGAATGGTTCCATTTACTTCATTGGAACTTCGTAAGCGAATAGTGGAAAAGGTAGAGATGGGCATGTCTTACTCCCAAATTTCAAAAGAACTTCTGGTTTCCAAGTCCACTGTGGGTTATACAGTGAAAAAATATCGTGAGCATGGGAGTATGCAAGACCAGGAAGGCCTAGGAAAACAACACCACACACAGACAGACTCATTGTAAGGAAATCAATGGGTGATGCAAAAAAGATGCTGCTGTGATAGCGCGAGAAATCAATGAAGAACTTAACATCAAAATTAGTGGTCGGACTGTTGGACGACGCCTCATAGAAGTTGGCTTACTTGCCAGAGTTTCTGTGAAGAAACCTTTAATCAGTAGAAAGAATAGTGTCGCTCGTTTAAAGTTCGCCAAATAGCATCAACACTGGACCAACAAGGAATGGAAGAAAATACTATGGAGTGATGAAAGCAAATTTCTATTGTTTGAAAGTGATGGTCGTCGTTATATCCATCGTCCAAATGGCCACAGACATGACCCTAAATACAAAACCCCAACTGCAAAACATGGGTGCGGTTCACAAATAGTCTGGGGTGCATTCTCCTTTGATGGAATGGGTTCACTTGCGCCTATTAATGAAATTATGGACCAAGTAGTATACAGAAATATGTTTAACACACATGTTACCATTTGCTCGTCAGAATATGCCAAGGGGCTGGCAATTTAAACAGGACAACGATCCAAAGCACACTGCAAATTCAGTCAAGCAGTGGGTTAAAAAAATAAAAAATTAGTTTTGCAGTGGCCTAGCTAATGTCTAGATTTAAATCCAATAGAACACATATGGGAAGTTCTTGGGCGTGCAGTGGGCCAAAAAAAGCACTCCTTGAAGGGTGACCTGCTTCAAAGTCTTCAGACTAAATGGGAGAAGATTCTAACAAAAACATATAATAAACTGGTGAAGTCAATGCCTCGCAGGTGTGCTGCTGAGATTAAAGCCAAATGATGGGCCACCAAATACTAACTTACATGAAGTATTACATGTATTTTATTATTTACTTTGCAGTTTTAAATTAAAATTGCTGATTGTCCTAAAACTTTTGCTATGCCGTTTTTATTTAATTAGATTAATTTGCACATTTCTTCACTTGACCCAACTCCAAATTGTAAAGCAAGATTGCATATATATATGTAATTGGGAATGTTTCACTTATTTGGTCTGAGGCTAAAGCATTTCATTTACTTAAGTTATAAGGAATAATTGGATCGTCCTAAATTTTTTGTCAGCCACTGTATGTTATTCACTACTTCATTTTGACGTCCACGTTTTGGGGAACACTGACGTGGCTTTAAGGGGCTAAAATTGAATAACATGTATTCGTGTCCACCTCATTAAGGTTTGCTATCAAGTCTGCGCGAATGATTTGAAATGGAGGCAAGAGAAAGTCATTCGCATATTTAGAGGGTCTGTTAAAAATTTCAACAATATTTGGCGGTTTCTGTAATCATTTTCGAATGTTCGAATTTCGAACGGCCTTGTTTGCTAGAGTAATTTGTGTTATATTACCTGCAGGATTTCTGCTATTTTAGCATTCAGACGTTTTTTTTAAACGCTACATCCAATCAAGAAATAGTCAGGTATAGCCTACTACAAACTGGTGTATCACATTAGCATTATGTTCCATCGTTGAGAGGCAAAAACAATTTTCACACCACAAGGCCTAGGGGTATCTTAAATGTTTCCTTATTACCCTAGCTGTTAATGAATGGCTCCTACAACGTGTTGAGCTAAAAAAACGTATTCTGGGTGATATTTTTTATGCAATGTGTAATATTCTTTAGGAAAGATGATACGAAGTTTGTCTAGATGGTATCTCACTGTCAACGTCAATCGATTCACCACAAACACTTGGACATATGCACTGATATCACAATATAGATTTTTCTTAATAGCTTTTCTTAATCCATTAAAATATTTTTGGACAAGTAACATTTTTCTTTGACTTATGTCATGTTTTCTTCGTGGTTTAATCGGTTAATGCACAGGCAATAAATAAATGGGACGCTAACACCATGATCTTGTATTTCTGAGCAGAGTCAACAACAGCAACAGCAGTCATGGCCTGCAAAATCGATTAAGCTATGGTATGTCGTTCTATTTATCTACAGGCACAAAAGAGGGCATTCTGAAACCGTAATGGACACTGCATTATGCTTGATGGCAATTTGTGTAAACGCATGTAGTTAAAGCTGATGTCAGTTCTTCCAAAGAAGCCCTACTAAAAGGATTAGCGTAGTTGATAATTTGTTGTCATTGCCATGGCAGCTGACATTTTTCTCGTGATTGTCATTCACCGATTCCTTCAGGCAAACATAAGACACTATTTAAGTTATGCATACAGCGTGGGCTACTTTAAATATGCATCAGTATTAAAATCAGATGATCAATTCAGCACACAGTAATGATGTTGTTCAAGACCCAAAACCCAATCAATGCTGGCAAACGTAATCTTCCATACAAACGTTGCTAACTGAACTGATGTTGGCCTAAATGTTCTAATTAATAAGGAAAGTCAAGTTTTGAAATTAACATTCATTAACGTGAAATTTGAATGAAGGATACTTCGTTTTTATGATGCATAACTGGCCAAACAAGTAATTTTACTTCTGACCCAATTCGATCAGTAATACTGACATAATTTGTTGATAAAAATGAGTTTTCAGTTATCATAATTATAATTCGGGGTGCTGCAATTGCGTACAATTTTAAAGAACCTGGGCTCTAAATGTGCTTTAAGGCTTGGCAAAAAAGTGACCAGGTAAAACGTTAACCATGCAAAAAAAATACTTATTCGCACATTTTTGCTTCGATTACTTAATAGGAATTCTAAATTTATTTTGAACAGTGTAGACTTGGTCGTATACTAGAGCCTGGCAATTTTTTTAAATTTAAAAATCTCCGGTTTATTCAGAAAAATGAAATTATGCGACCTCCGAGAACGAATCGTCCTACCCCCGCAATAAAACATCTGGAGTGGGCATCGGAGGTTGCATAATAGATTTCCGCCATGTTTACTTACATTTTATATTAATAAACGGGCTTCTGTCAAATAACACCAAACATATCAGAATCTTGCGGACCACTAAAGCTAAACGGGCAAAAGCAATTTAAGCATTGATGTCAAGTACGACAGTACCAGCAGCCAGAAGTTGCATGATGGAAACAGAATTCCCCATCTACCAGCTATCAAGCTTCACATGTTACTGTCACATGTACGCACAATACGTTCGTGCAACTGTATTCACCAAAATAATTATAATGTCCCCAGTTGTGCATCATCATCATTTGTGCATCATCATCATTTATGCAGCATGTTAGGTACGCGCCTTATCTGTAATTCCGGGCGCCCCAGTGGCTTTATGCAACTTTGCATATTGGGTGGATAGCAAATATCCCAGCAGACATAGTGGCAACGTTGTGTGCGTATGTCATGGACACGCAAGGTTGGATTAACGTGCAATTGCACACGAATTATAATTAGTTATTATTAATACGGTGGAATTGGGTGCGAACGCATTTTTAATTTGTCCAAAATGACTGCACCTTGGACATGGCGTCAAGCGACCAAAAGCAAACTTTACTTCCATTCAACGCAGTACCTCACGATCGGTAACCAGATTTGAAGGTGGGGAGAAGGAGAATGAAAATCATGTAGGCTTACAACAAATTCATTTGGCGTAAACTACCTCGTCTGGATGGTAACCAAACATTGGTAAATACTTAAGGATATCCTTTGGAAACAACGTCTAAAAGGGCATGCAAAAAATGGATCCAAGTTTTTTTCAAAAACACCCAAGTTGAGAGCATCCTGACGACAATTTATTACGTTGTTATATATTCAAGTTCTTACCCCTAAATAGAAAGACATGAATCCAGGATTCCAAAAATTTCAGTGAGTTAAAGGGGTCGTCCATAAAAAGGTCAATTTGGCTTTAGTTCACTACATCATTCCAATACATTAAAGGGATCTTGACATCATATTAGAATGGTTCAGAACATGGCAGCTTAAACTTAATAACAACAAGTGTTTGGTCACGAGGATTTTCCGTAAAAGAGCAAAAATAACACCGGACTACAAGCTAAAAAGTTTCCTTTAAAAGTCGTTTCATCCATTAAATACTTGGGAATCACCATCACGGACAATATGCGCTTGGATACATACACCAACAACGCCTTGGCAAAATAACGCCTTAGATTTGTAAAAATTATTTTTCGATGTTGTCCTCCAAAAGTTAAAGAGACTGGGTATTTATCATTAGTCCGGCCTCTAGTTGAGCACTGCTGCTCTAACCTAACCTAACCCAATTCTATAGAGGGTCGGAAGCAGGAACTAGAAATAGTGCAGCATAGAGCTGCTAGATTTGTAACTGGTAAATACCAGCGAGACGACAGCGTCACTCAAATGATCAAGGAACTACAATGGGAGACCTTGTGATCAAGACATGATGCAACGAAGATCGCCTTATGTTGCGAAATTGCGTCGAGGGAGGACGCTGCATGCTGTAATCATTACCCAGCATGCAGTGAGGAAACCCTATATAAAGTAGCTTATTTTCAGTTTTCAGTTGATTTTTCATTACGAGGTCAGCCTTGTCACATCGCTGCCTACAGTTGCCCAACCGGGAACTTGCTTTTCGAAATACGGGACCAATCGGTACCACGTTAGAACCAGCTGCCCAACCAGGAGCTCATGCATCAAAGGTCTAATCTATCGGTTGAAAAGGGACCAATCCTTCAAACCCTCGAAGGACCAATCTTCTTAGGAGGAGATCAGTGGTTTTACTTATGCAATCATTCGATTGCCGGATAAGTTCATAAGGACGGACTCGAACCTAGCCAAGCAGGTCAGGACATCCGAATCGACCTCGAACCAGCTTCGATCCACAGTATTGTCGTCCAGCTAATCCTGTTTCGTCATCGAACCCAGCGGACATCGCTCGAACGCGAAGCAGCCATTTGAGCCGTGATCCCGCCCATTCGAGGACTTCCGTATCATCCGACATGTGAAGCAAGGCTAGCTAAGTGGGCTGTCTACCCTATCGAGCGATTTAACCAGCCAGCGTGGTGTAGCTGTCAATCGAGGACGAACTCAGCGGTTCGAGAGACAGTCATCTACATCCCTAAGCCAGGGAATATGGGAAACCCAAGCTCTACGCTTACCAGTGCTAAACTGCGTTTTTTATTCGCCATTATAGCGCGAGATAATGTTTACGTTCAACTTGAATAAATATGTTTGTTTATTTTAAATATAAACAATTGTGTATATCCAACAGTTATTCTTTCTTGCAAGCAACCTTTCGAAGTTGCGAAAGCAGAAATCCGATGCAAACATAAGGTTCGAACCCGGTATAGTGGATTCAAACCATATAGTGAGGCTGAACGCATAGGGCATTTTGAAAAATGTACATGTGCCTTATCAGGTAATTAGAGTTTGGTGGAGGAAATCGTTTAACGCAACCACCGAGGTGGTAGAAACTATTATTTCAATCTACTGATAGAACTCAGAGCACATTCGGATACAAACTATTGGTCAAATTTCTTGCATGCCATTCGACGTTGGAATACTCTTTCAAAGGATAGCCTTAATCTGCATGAAATTCAATTTTACAAGAATGTACGCGTATTCATAATAGATAACGTTTAACTTTAATCAAATATGAGCACATTTGAAGATTAATATCTTTGCAAAAAAAATGGGCGGAAAATTGACTATAAACCAACCTAACCGCTTCTTAGGGTTTACATACATATTACAAGAAAACAGAAGGCCTTGGCAACCACAAAGTTTTTACAAGTCTGACCTTTGTGTCCGTTCAATGTCAAGGTCATTTAGCTTAATAGCCTACATTTAATCTTAATTTTTTTTGTTTAAACTAAGTTTTTTTTCCGCAGCATTGTATTCAGAATTCTAATGCCGCAAAAGGAAAATTACTTTATGGTATTTTTGCATGGTTCTTGAACATAAAAGAGCCCACACGAATAAAATACAAAGAGAGAAATTAGGGATTAACTGTGCACGGCTGCTAAACAAATTGATAGGCCTATATAGTGTTATTTAATTTTTTAGTGGTTTTCTCAAGCACTTGATAGTTTAGCTACAGTACATGTACATGTATATTTAAACCCAAGGAGAAGGGGGTTTTTCAAAGTTTTACTTTTTATTTCCAACTGGTTGTTGGAGTTTTCAGCAAGCATAGTCTACATTGTATATCATATTTTAGTAATCATAATTTTAAAGTATCAAAACAGGGCCTATACCAGAGGATGAGGTGGGTTGTGGTGTCATAATTTTATTCGTGAATTTGGTTTAACTGCCTATCCAACCTCGTTAGTGACCTCAAACAATAAAAATAAATAAAATTTTAAAAAACGTGAATATTCGAAAATTGAGTGTGTGGTTGGCCTACTTGGTGCAAGATACCTGATAAACAAATATTAACTAACAAAATATGCACAACTTAGTATTGAGCGAAACCACATAGGTTTGCATAATTGGGTTGAATTTTCAATGAAGTCATTTTTCGAATTAAAATTGTGAATAAAGTGATCTAGTTCATGTAATGTTAATCTTATCTGATTCCACTACTGTGACTGAGGTGAAAAGCAAGTCTGGCTGCTTTGCTTTTCTAAATATAAAATAGTTAAGTTCGGTTAATTTTTTTTAAATATACGATAATATTTGTAGTAGATGCAAGCTACTAAATGAACTGATTCTTATTAGATGGAGAAGGTTAGGCCACAAATCTCATAGTAGTTTCACTACAATATATAACATTTTACGTCGATATTTTATTATAGTCTGACCATATTCATGTACATTTTAAATTTAGGTTTTAAATACTGCCACACTGAACTTAGACACTAAGAATTCAAACATTGCAATGACTGCTACAATAAAACGAATTATATGCAGTAATTACAGCATAGGCCTACTGATTCCTATAATTTGTGAGTAGTAGCTCAATTAAATGATGCTGGCGGAAACGAAAGACTGAACCTGTGTTAAGAATTCAATTAAAGTTTAAGACTGCACAACAAACAATATGCGTGTGCGTTGCTAATAATTTCCTAAAGGACTACTGAAGTAGGTAATTAAAACCTATAAGCCTAAATGTTGTGACATTATATTGCACAGGCAGTGGAGGCAAGAATATACATCACAGGCCAAGTAGGGCCCATAAATTCTTTCAAGTACAGAATAGGCCATGGACAACAAGGGAGAACAGAACCCTCGTAACCCCTCGTAAACGAGGGCGTTTTGAGGGGCCTTTCTAGCAAATCCTTCGAATTTAAGTACGCTTTGTTGTGGCTTGTGGAAAGAAATTTTCTGGGGTCTGCAGATCGATATACTGCTGCTGCGAGTGTAGGTTTTAATGAGGCGTTTATCTACATTTATGAGTTCATGGGGTAAAGAACTTCTAAACACCCTAATATTCATTTATTCTAGGAATGGGGTTCAGCACCTTCGTGAAAAACAATCAACATTGTTTATTGCAATTGCTAATAAAGCTGTCCCTGGCATACACACTGCATGCTAAATTGCTACAACGAAAAAATTGGTCGTAAAATTGCTTGTTTTAGTTACATCATACATGCAATGATGGCTTCAAAGTTGAAGACAAACATATCTGTACGAATTGCATGTCTTTATTAGTCCGTTTAATGAAACCTCTAAATAATTTTGATAACAAAACATGATCATCACATCCAAGTATCAGTTTTTTTAAAAGAGTACACGCACATATACATTATAAACAGAGTACATGTGCATTACAAGAAGTCAGAAATACCTGCAAATCTCATTAATAAATGAATTCTGGGATAAATCCTTAAAAATGAATAAGATTTTTGAGCTACAACAACTAACAGGCACCTGTTTTTTCTTCTAGTCGCAAAATGAAAAATTGTACTAGCAGTAAAAACATGCTTCTATATGGCACCAGGCCATTGACCTGTGGCATTTATTGTAGCCTTTCTTATTAGTAGGCCTACATAAAACCACTATACAAACGTCAACAAGATATTTGTACACATAACCCACAATAACTTCAATATGCAAAGTTAATATGCATCATCCTGATCGTTTCATGTCTCTCATAACACCACCCATCAGTGCATTTGACAAACTATTGAAGCACCAGCAGGTAGATTGTAATTGCTGGTTACAAGTTTAACAAATTAGCAGTGCCTATTGCTTAACTAAATTGCTAAAATAAAGCTGAACTTGTGACTTCCAAACATTTGCTGGAACTGTAATTCAATTGATCAAAATTTGATGTTTACTTCTCGCACCAATGTTAAAAAGGTCATTGGTTCAGCTAGTACTGCCCAAAAAAAAAAGGCGGCACAGATTAAAGAAGCCTAGCATCTTCAGGTTTATCGAACCTTACACCACTAATTGCGTTTGAGATGAGACTAGCTGCTTCATATGATGTCACCTTCGGCTTTTGCATCTTGACAAAGTTTGCGGAAGATTCAAGCTGCATGTGTTAATTCTTACATTAAAAATTCACAGATCGAAACGTCTGAAATCTACATTATATGACCTACTGATTCGAAGAAGGCTAATCTAGTTGGCGTGAGGTCATTACAAATCGTGTGCGAACTGGCAACAAAAAATCATTTTGCGACGTGCAGATTTAGACTTTGCTTGGCATTTCGAACACGTCCAAAATCACCCTGCGCTACACCAGCATGAAAATAATATGGAATTTATAAACGGAAAAAAATCAATCCGGCAAGAACACCCCCAAGGATACAGGAGCTGATAGAAGCTCGATATCAGTCATTGATTTGTTGTCAGTTTTTGGGCTGATGTTATTGAGCCGCGACGAGGCTGTCGAACGCCCAATGCGCATAAAATGTGCAATCAATACTTACTGACATTCATTCATGATTTCTTCTTGGGTGCGCACTTGCACAGGCGCGAATTTGGCTATCCTTAAGTTTAGCTGCTAAGCGAGATTGGACGAACGGGTCGCAATTTCGGGTTAAAAGTTATGTTTGTGAATAGTACTCACCGATACCAGGCGCGGAAAACAAACCAGAATGTTGTATGTTGCGTGGTTGTTTAAAAAACAACGAAAACACGAAATGTTCGGCTAGTCAGGATACAACGATGTCATGCAGAGAAACAAAATGGCCGCAACCCGCCAGCATAATAAAATCAGACCTTGGTTCGGTCTTTCAACAGATTCTATCGACTACTAGCCATTTAGTACCATTAATTTCCTCACAAGGATACAACCGTGACCTGACGGAGTCAAAACGCGCGTTCTGTCTTGACGCAGGAAGCGCAGCGAAGCAGAGCAAGCAAGGAGAAGGAACCGCCGCCAGCCGTCGTTGTTTCTACCGCGCAATGCGCGAAAACCTTACTGGGCAGCCCCCCTTCAGTACTTTTTTGGCTCTTATTTTCTCATTATTTTCTTTATTATTTATTTTCGCACCTTTTTTTCATTTCTTACATTATTCCTAACCTTCCTTAACGTAATTATCACTTTAATTACTTTTTCCCAGCTCAGCAGTTAAACTTAAGTCCGGCCGCAAATTTCTCCACTTTTTCGTCGTAATTGAAGAAGCATTTGGTGATTTTGTCATCGAAGGTGTTCACCAGGTCTTCCAACGAACCTGAGAACGTTTCAGCGAAATTGACGGGAACGCATTGTCGTTCAGCTCCTTTGGCTTCTCAATATTCTTGTTCGAGTTCTCCACATCCTCCGAGTTTTGAAAATCGTAAAAATCCACCCATTTCTCGGTTTCGAATTTTGCCAACGGAGCTTCAATTTTCAGCTCAGCCATCTTGTAAATTTCTCTCATAGCGAAATCAGCTCTCCTTCGTGCGCGCGAGATACTACGAGATTGGCCGCCTATAACGGAGAAAATCCCTTTCACAGATTACGGCTTCAGCAGTTTTTCGTGGACGCACCCAGTTTCTAGAAGCGATCAAACATCTGCACCGAACTGGTCGCTTGTCTTCTCACGGCGCATCTAGATCCACGAATGAACAATATTTTGACATTTCGAAGAAGGAGTGTCGTACGCGCGACAGCGCTGCATAATGGGAGTGCTCACTTGACGCCATTTTGTAAAGGGGCACATGGCAGACTGAGACTTAATTCAAACTCCCTTTTCTGTTTATGCAGGATCATAGACTGTATCAAGATTTGCTAAAAACGTTCTTAACTGAAACCATTTTGTTTTTTTACATTTTAGATCAATTCTTAAATCCAGCCCATTTTTGTACAGCACTTAGATTTTTTTTAAACGGTTTTAGGTTTTCGTGTTTTGAACATTTTCTTTTGGAGCCATTTTCGTTTTGATATTTTAGATAAACTCTTTAAATCAAAGAAAGGAAACACTTACTAGAACAACTATAAATAATACAAGGACTAAATAAACACTGATTCAGCCCCCTTTTTCTACAGCATTTATATTTTTTTAAACGGTTTTAGGTTTTCGGGTTTTGAACATTTTCTTTTGGAGCCATTTTCGTTTCGATATTTTAGATGAACGCTAGGGATACGCTTACTACTATATTAAAACAACTTTGAAGTAAAGTCACCAAATAAGTACTGATTAAGCCCCCTTTTCATTGTTGAGCAGGATCTAGCTTTAAAAACAAAAATCGTTTTAAGCTGCTGGGATTTTGAAAATTTTCTACTTAACAATTTTATTTTATACATTTTAGATCAAAACGCTATAGTAAACTTTGAATATTAAACTCATAAAATAAAGTAATAATTCAGTCCCGTTATTTTTGTGTGCAGAATTTGGATTTTTTTAAACGTCTTTAGCTGTTGCATTGCTGCTAAATTGTTAAATTGACTAAATAAGCACTGATTCAGCCTTTTTGTACAGGATCTAGATTTCTTAAACGTTTTAGCTGCTCAGATTTTAAACGCTTACCAGATTTACTGTAAAACCTGCAAAACATAAGTACCGGTATTTGTTTAAAAACAATTATTATAAACATGCATACATTTAGAATGCAAAATTCTAATTTTTAGAAACAAAATTCACGATTACGAATCTGTAAAATAAATGGGCAGCCAAACACTAGCAAAATTTTTGATAGGCTGAGATATAAAATGGGTACGGAAATTCGAAAAAAGATTCAGTGGATTTTATTGAAATTCTGTACATAAAAACTGAACAATCCGGAATCTGATAAATTTTACGTCAATAACCGATGCAGAAGTGAAAGTTTAAGTTAATTCAAATCGTTAATGGTAAAACCAACGACATCTATCCACTAGAATTGGCAACAGTGTCTGTCGGTTATACAAAGGGTTAGCACAATGAAGATGATTGGCTCATTTTGGAACCATGAATTAAAAGGCGCTGAAAAAAACCTATATTTCAAAATGGCGACCGCTTATCTGTATAAAAAGTTTGTCCGTCTTATTAAAAATTGGCCAATCAATATATCTAAAACGGGCCATGATCTGGGGCAGCACATACGAACTAGAATGGCACAAATTTTCAAGCAAAGAGAAACGAGTTCGATTGTCCACATGACAGAGGACTGCGAAAGAATGTACCTAAGTCTGCATAGGCTGGACAGTGATAACTACGCCACGCACTATAAACGGTACGGATTGTCTTCAGCCAGTGGTCTTCCTGCTGTCTTGTGTCGTAAAGCTATTTCATCGGACAGTATAAACACGCTGATACATGAACAGAAAAGTTACTTTACTCTTTTGAAAGAGAGATTCTCTAGAAAATCGTGATGTTCGTGTGCGAGGGTACAGTGCGACTAGCAAGCCTACAAGAATATGGTTGATGTTTGAACTACATTGTAGATAAAATGTAGATTTCTCTGTGTAATAAATCTCCAGTTGATAAAAATAACCTCTCAGCTTCTGGAGAATGTTTTAAGTTGCTACTCAAAAATACCACCCCCATTTTCACAGGTCTTGCTCTTAAGGAGATGTTAACATTACAATTCTTACTCGTTTGGTATGATCATTATACTGTACTTATAATAGCCTGCATTTAAGATAAGGTAAAACAAATAAAACGATAGTTGCATAATTTTTTTAAATAATAATTGTTAGTTTACAATGTTTGAATAAGGCGCCAATTTTGTATTGCATGTTCCAGTTAGTGGCGCCCCCTACAATTCCTTTTTCCAGTTTGTGTTCTATTCCATTCAGCCAAAAAATAAAGAATGGCATCCAGCTCTTACTTATAAAGTTATAAAGTATTTACTGGTCAAACCTGCTTTGTGCTAACTTTGCTAACAGGTTATGGGCCCAGGCATCAAGTTATTAGTGCCAAGAAGACCAGTATCAGGATTTTCATAAAGTAAGAGACTTGAGATCGTTTTGTGAGCAGCAATCAAGTTAAAGCAGTAAAGTAGGC
>JAQGBN010000010.1:0-18809 GCA_034698465.1 Tachypodoiulus niger | reverse complement strand
TGTGAAAATAAGGCCAACTGTGTTTCACATGATCGTCCCTTACGAAAACCATGTTGTGTGTCTGTGATTAGCGCCTCGTTATTTAAATGACAAATAACATTTGAATAAATTATGTGCTCTAAGACTTTGCATTTAATAGATGTTAGGAATAAAGGTCGATAATTGAATGAGTGTAACTCAGAACCAGATTTAAAGATAAGGAAAATACATGCATCCTTCTAGCCTCTAGAAACTTTTCCTGAATCCAATAACTGCTGAAATAAATCTGTCAAAAACAAGGTTATTTCACTAGATAGCTCTTTAAGGACCCTAGAAAAAAGTTTGTCGGGTCTACAAAATTTGATGGTCTCTAGGGCTTAAAGAAGCTTCAGCACTCCATATCTGCTAACTAAAATTGTTTGCATTATTGTGTTTGTAAGCCTAGGAATTTCTTCTGTTAGATCATAATCTTAAAACAGTAAAGACACTTCTAAATTGGAAATTTAGCTAATTAGCGGTAGAAATTTTACTAATGCCTGCTTGTTTATTACTGTTTATTAAGGCATTAATATAGCTGTTATTATTTTTACATAAAGATCTAACATATTTCCAAAAAAAATGTGTATTTGATTTTTACGAAGTTTCTAAGGTGTGAGTTATAAATTCTGCATGTTTTTTTAAAAGTAAATGTAAAAGCTCTAAACGTAGTCTTTTAAATTTAGTTTTTAAGTTGGTGGTGTTACCTTGCCGTAACCTTTTTCTAACTGTCTGTTGTTGTCGAAGTATACGACGAATTTCTGACGTATACCACAATGGTTCATCATTAGTGGAATCACACTTTTTAGGGACAAACATCTCTAATCCCCTTGTTAGAATTGTTTTAAAGTGCTTCCATTTATTATCAACACTAGGTAATGATTAAGGATTTGCAGTCCTTGTCAAGTTTTCCACTATGTAGTGTTTAAATTTACTCCAGTCTGCCTTGCTATACTGCAAAACTGTACGTTTTTGACAGGAACTTACTTTAATTGAAAGTGAGATGTGGAAACCACAAGTTGACCATAGTCACCTATACCTGTGGCCGTTTTAACACTAAGTGAACTTTCAGGTACATTTGTAAGAACAAGTTTAAGAATGCTATTACCTCTTGTGGAGTATTTGTTTAATTGTTCTAGAGAGAATTCGGCCAAGATATCTAGAAATTTTTATGAAACTTAAAGGATAGGTAGTGGATGGCATGTGTGAATAATTATCCCAGTTAATTCCTGGTAAATTAAAATCGCCTCCTATGATGATAATGGGATTTTTATTTTTGAGGAAAATTAGTTTCAAGGCCTTTACAAATTTATCAATGTGTTTTAGGGGATAATTTAGCTTATAAAATGAAAATAAAAATGCTTTTATGACATTATTTAACATCATACTGCAAATTACTTGTTAACAGTCTGTTTCAAGTTCGAGTTCTTGTTTGAATATAACACTGTTTAAATGAGCTATGAAGACTACACCATAACCGTCTAATCTGTCCTTGCGGTGTACAGTTTATCTCCTAGGAAAAAATTCTTCTTAACAGCTAGCTTGAGTGAGCCATAATTCTGATCCAAAAAATGTCTGGTGCATCAGACTAAATGATTTCTAAAAAAATAATGGATTTGTTTTATTTATGCTTTGACAGTTTAGAGTTAAATTTTTTTAAGAAGAATGCATGCCTCGGTTAATTGGCAGCGATTTTGTCAATTCTCCTTGTTTAGGGGGCCTTATTCGTTTCCCTGCCTAATTCCATTAAAAGCCCTACCCAGGACCATTCTAAGAATTACTCTGCCCTCAGCATTATGGTAGAGACCATCACACAGGAAATACCTCCCAGGATCCCGAAATGGTTCCTGAGTGGCATCAGCCAGCTCAACACTCTCACGTTGGCAAACTAAGGAACACTCTTATGCATACTGTTGCATAGAACAGCTAGGAAGCCTACCATCAAAATGTTGGAGAATAGCTGAAAACACGACTTTAGCACCAGACCTTACCTTGCGGATCTCTCTGATATGATCTCGAAGGTGCTCTGCAACACCCCTCAGAGAGTCCACCTGCATGTTGTTCGTGCCAGCATGCACAACCACAACAGGTGACGGACTGGTTGCAGACAGCACAGCCCTCACCCGTGTGGTCAGGTGCTCAACACATGTGCCAGGATAGCAGTACGTAGTCGCGTTTCCAGGTCCGCTATCACAAACACCACGAACAATGGAGTTTTCAAGAAGGTGCACTTTCAAAGGGTTGGCTGGCTGCTGGACATCGTTTGATGCCATTTAAGAAGGTTGCCCATCACTCGCCAGGACATCAAACCGGTTACCCCCCTGTAATGACAATGGCATTTGTACAAGCAGTCTGCTGCCTTCCCAATAGCTGCCGAGACCTTCTGCCCCTGGTCACTGTCTTCCATACTGGCCCCATTTAGATGGCCACTGACTGGGTTAACGGCTTACAAAAGGAATTGTCAACCCCTACAGCAACGTCCACCATTGCTTCAGATGGCTGGTCCGTCTGACAAATGCTGGTCTGTATGTTTAATGAGTTATGTAAAATGTGTTTTTTTCAATGATTAAAGTTTATTTTAAATTTAAAAATGTGTAATGTGTCATGGGCAAAAAGTTTAATGTATACCATATAATGCTATATGTCGAATATGTTATAAGTAATTTTTATTGAGATTTAAAAATAAGTTAGGTATACTAGGTTATGTAATATGTGTATTATGTTATGTGTAATAATAAATGTCAAATATAATGTCTTGTATGTGATCGGTTTTGTATGTGTTAAGCTAGTAATGCAAAATGTTTTTTTTTTAATTTGCTACAGGTTATGTGTTAGGTTTTATGTCTTATTTATAATGTTTCATGTTTAATGTGTTTTTATATTGTATTTAGCCTAATGTTAATTTAACAATGTGTAATGCGTCATGTGCAATTTGAAACTTGTACTGTAATTTTAAGTGTGATTTTTAAAATTTAAATTAAAAAAGTGTAATGTATTCCATGCAATGTGATATGTTTAATATGGTAATTGTTATTTTTAAGTTAAAATTAAAAATATGTTTTATGCATACTAAGTTATGTGATATAAGTCATATGTTATGTTAAATGTTAAATTAAAATGTTACATGTGTTGTATGTGCTGTGTAAATGTTTATAAAAAAAATTGTAATGCAAGTTTTGTTAAAAGACAGTGTTATGTTAATAAGTTATGGCTAATGTGTTATTTTTGATTTTAATGTTTAATGTGTAGAGTTTGAATTTCATTATTAATAACAAATAAGCAATGCATATTGTTAAATGTAAAAGTTTATATGTGTAGTAAGTTGTAATAATTAAAACGTGTTATTTGTATTGTTTTTTGCAAAATGTTTTATGTATTATTTTTAATGTGATTAATGCAATATGAAATTTTCAATGTTTTATGTGTCATTTGCAATGTAAAGAAATATATGTAATTAATAATATGTTATCTTAGATTATAAAGATTAATGTTTAATGTGTACCAAGTTATGAAATATGTGTAATGTAATCGGTAAAGTTTAATGTCAAATGTTAAATGTGTTTTATGTGCTGTGCACATGAATATGTAAAAATAATAATGCAAGTTTTGTTTAAAGAAATTGTTATGTTTATTGTGTTATTTGTAATGGGTTTGGTGCATTTTTAATTTTACAATGTGTCATATGTTATGTGTAAAGAGTATATTACAATGTAAAAATTGTTATGTAATTTAAAAAAAAATATATAGAATGCATATTGATTTAAATAAAAGTTCAAATGTATAGTGGGTTGTGCTTATTTAAATGTGTTATTTGTATTATTATTGAAAATTGTATTTAATATTATTTGTAGTGTGATCAATAGAATGTAAAATTTACAATGTGAAATGAGTCAAGTGCAATGTAATGAAATAAATGTTTTTATAAATATGTAATCTAAGACTAAATATAAAAATTTCTTAAGTATACCAAGTTATGCAATATGTGTAATGTTATCTGTAATGTTTAATGTCAAATGTTACAAGTTTTGTATGTTCTTTGCACATGTTTATGTAAAAATAGTTTTGCTTTTTTTGTAGTATGAAAGAGTTATGTTAAATGTGTTATTTGTAATGCATTAAGTGCAATGTAAATGTAACTATGTGTAATATATTATATGTTAAGGGTATATTAAATTTTAAAAATTGTAATGCATAATTTCTTAGGTTAAATGTTAATCTTAAAATGTGTATTGTTAAATATCTTATGTTTAATGTGTATTATAAAGTGTGTTATTATTAAAAACAAATATTAAATGCATATTGTTTTATATAATAGTTCAAATGTGTATTGGGTTGTGGTTTTTTAAATGTGTTATTTTAATTGTTTTTTGATAAATGTTTAATGTATAATTTAAAATGTGATCAATGAAATTTTAAATTAACAATGTGTTATTAGTCATGTGCAATGTTAAAAAATTAATTTTATTATTAATATGTATTCTAAGACTAAAAATAAAAATGTCTATTGTGTTGTATCCAGCCCCGGCTACCCTCCAATCTAAATCCTACGTTTCATGCTTTTAATAATTGTTCACTGGGTTAGCTAATACGTCGTTCAGTATCAGGTTCTACTAATTTCTATGGTAGCTTGTCCCTTAGAGATGTATTAGATCCTGACGGCGTGATGATGTATATCCTTGTATTAATGTTATTATCTACCCATACCCCGTATGTAATTAATTCCAAAACATAATATTCTTTTCCTTAGTTTATTGAGTACTCACATACAATTCCTATCCATAATTAACATACAGGTCATTTTCACTAACAAATTCTACTATTATGTCAAACTACTGGTTTCTACTATACTCTATACAACGCTAATTCACCCTAACCTATCTCTTACCCTACTCTATTCATTAACTAATCTGTCCCTAAAACATAATGTACAACTGTGGCTCACCCCTCGTTCCATTTGATACTTATCCTGGTTCTGGTAAATTGTTCCACTTGATTGCTTCAAAAAATATGCTTGACAAAACATATGATGTAGTAAATTACGAAGCTCCACTCTGCGAATGTCATCTGGAAGTATTGTCTTATTTCCTCTGTGTAGATTTCACAATATATTACGGATGAAGCATACCGCGTAAAGCTCTACAACAAACTGCTCGAAGTAAGACTAATGGTTTTCCCGCATAAGAATGAGGTTGATTAATTCTAGCCACACTGGCATTCTTGGTTTTCACCATCCATAGACTCCGTCCGCACTGACTTTTTAGTCTATTTTCCACTTCGTATTTATACCTTTCTTTCGGACGTCTCACTCTGGTCCCCGGGAAATTTACGTACTCCACAGGTGTTCCAAACATTCTGTTATTCATGATGTGAAGTTCTAACCCTAACATTATTTCGGCGTGGTTTGTAGTTTTCTTCTATATTTTTCCCTCAAGCCCTAACCTGTTAAGTCTTTATTTCTTCATAAAGATGTTCTGGTCTATTATAGCTTTCTATTGATACTTTTCTTATTTCTTAACTCCCTTGATTTCTTTAGAAGTTAATGTTTTTAGTCTTTACTCATTAGTTTAACTTTTTCCACCAGAGGGTGTGATTTTGTTATTGTCTTTTCATTTTGTTGTTTCTAGGCTCGCCTGTTGGTGAGTCATCACACGATGATTCATTCTTTGAAGGCTGCTAACTAGTTTTGTAAACATGTGGTTCTAATTAGTTAGTCATCACTGGTGAGTCATTGTTTTGGCGTTCTGTGAAGGCCGTGCCTTGTTGAAAACCAGGCACGTGTGTCGTCACGTAATGCAGCATACATGCCAAGTGACGATCGAAGCCAACAGCGCCTCCTGCTGATTTGGACTGCTTGTTTCCTTCATTCTGCGTCGTTAACTGCCTCCGTTCGGTTGTCTTTTCCGGTTTCACTTTTGATTCCTTATCCTCCTCCATGGGATCCAGCAGCCATCTTCACTGTCCTTTCTCCGTTTGCAGCGGACTGCCGACCCATGCGGGCATCTTTGTTAGTCATCGTGACAATCCGAACATTCATGCTTTTGTAGTGTCCAACTACGGTGACACTGTCTTTTGGACACAAGATTCGCTTCGTGATGCAATCATGTCTCAGTGGATCACCAGTCCTCAGAATTCAGAAACTATCGCTTTAGCCACATTCTTTTCACAATTCGTCGAGCCTCAAGTTCATCTGGGTAGTCGCATACTTATGCGTCCACCGTATTGATTCAACAAAATTGTGAGTCCATTTTATCGTTTCACAACATTGCTTCCTTCTTAAATTTAAAGCATGGGCTTTTCTAGAAGCCCTGCTTTAAACAAACTATATCCTTGGGCCATTTTGATTACTAAACCCTTATTTACCAATGCTACTTCCTATCACTAAATATAATATTCCTTTAAAAAGCACTATAATCTAAACTAACCAAAACCAAATACTACTAATAATAAAGATAATCAAGCAATAATAAAAAATATCATATAGAAAATTTAAGCAAATATAAGTAAAAGAAAGAATAAAACAGATAGATATATAATAATAACAATAATAAACACATGCTCAATAAACCGATAAAAAGAGATTTTGACAAAATAGTATGCATAATAATAGTTAATAACAAAGAAAAGATTTAAATCACGAATTCTTTTTAGTCAGTCAACCGCACTGCTAGAAAATTGCTTCCTTTATTCTTATGGCTTTTCTTGGTCGTGGCTTGTCATATTGCGTCATCTCGGAAGTTCCTGGTTCCATTCCTTGAATTCTTACTTTTGGAACTGGATGCACATTTACATAGGTGATTACTCCTTCTGCTTTTGCTTCTTCTCTGTCTTCTTTTGCTTCGGGTATTGCATAATACACTGATTTAGGCTTTTCTGGTGCAACTTCACTTGGAATGAACATGGTGTCCCATCCCTCAGTAGTATTAGCTTTATCTTCCTTCTTTTCTTCTTACACTTATTTTTCTAAGCGGAATAGATTCCTCTGGGCCTGTCGAATTTTACTGATTTCTACACTGGCTAATCAGTGTGTTGATTTTGATACCAGTCACCACAATCCAGTATGCAATAATTGCCATTACAAAAAATGCTAAAATATTAACATAATAGTAGGGTTATCTACAGCTTCCATAACAGTCATTCTTTAAGTCATTGTAGGATGTTTAAAATGTTCAGCTGGTAAAATGTTTAATCTCGGGAATTAAATGAGATGAAGAGATTAAATTTTAAATTGATTCTCCTTCTTTACTTATGTCTTTAATCTTTTGTAAATCTAAATTCTTTGTCAAGTTTAATCGATCTAATGTAGCTAATCCCGTGGAATTAATTTTAACTACTGGTGATTTTTCATGAAAATTGGTGGTAATTTAAAATCATCAGTAAAGCCCGTACAAGTATCAGATATTTGAATTATTCCCTGACCATGTAATTGAATTCGTTTGCTTAATTCTCTTTTAGGACATATAATATCAACTACCACTGGTGTTTACACACTGTATAACCAATGTCCATTATCATCTAAACAATGAGCAATTGAATTTTAATGTGGGATAATTTTACGAGGACAAGAGGCTAATACTTCATCATCTCCTTTTGTCATTAATGACATTGCACAAGACTATTGTTGTATCATTTTTGGAATATCGCAAAATTTTAAAGCACCATCGGAACATGGAATTAAATCTAAAGTTTAAATTAAAATGTGTGATCTCTTGTCCGACGTGACTGCAATATATGGTGTCTCGAGCTCAACAATCATTGCGATCGCTGAGTCTGGAATTATTTGTGGTACCAGTAAAATTCTATATAAAATGAAATAATTTTGTGCTGTCTTCAAAGGTATTTTTAAAAATATTCTCAATCCATCCTCATTAAAAGTATATATGGCCTTTACCAAACTGTAAGCAACATGGACTGTGTCTTGAGTTATTGGTCCTAATAATTTCATATCTTCAGGTAAGTTATTCCGAACATTAGATAAAATAGTTGTGAATTTCTCTGGTCCAATTAGATAAGGACTTAATTTTCCTTTTCCTAATTCATAAATGGCATTTCTGAAATTTATCCATTCTCTCCAATGTCCGTCAAACGCTATTTCTATTACATGAAATTTATAGCTAAGAAAAAGTCCTGTTTCCATTCCCTGGAATCTCTATAATAATAATTTTTTCACGGATGTCAGTCGATTTACTGCATGTCAAGTTTCAATTACAGCTTCGTTAGTATGATTAATATAACAAGCATGTTGTTCAACGTAATGAATGGTTTCTTTTAATACCCCTTTTATTGTCCCTATTTTATTATTAAGTTGTTTAATATCATCCGAATCAGCTACTCCAAATAGAAATTTTAATCCTTTCCCCACTATGTCAATTAGTCCACGTCTCTTTTTATCGCTGGGATGGTTATTCATCCAATGATAAGAGTAGATTCCTTCTTCTAATTCACCAATTGCTACTCGTAATGTTCGTGACTCATTATCTAAATGGCTAGTAATGCATAGATCTGATGGTACGACGGTTTGACACTGCGGGTCTCCTTTAAGTTGATTTAAATTATCGTTAAATCGTTTTACGGCATCACATAGTGTTAAAAGGTATGCATGCAATGGAGTTGTAGTAACATTAAATACTAATGTCCACTTGGCATTGGAAAGCATGAAATCTCCTTGTTCTAAGAATGACACTCCACCATGAATATTCTGTTTAGTTCCTTCAATGCTGATTGTCAACAACATCAAAATGATCATCAACTTCCACAGAATCATATTCATTGTTTCTGCTGATTGCAAAAGATTACTTAATTGCAACATTAGGTAAGCATGCACAGTTTATGACTACATTCGTAATTATAGATAAATAACCAAAATTTATCTTTTAGATACATAAAGGATTATATATATCCTGAATAATTAACTTAAAATTATTCTTAGCTAAATAAGATATACATCTATTTAGTCATTAACAAAACACTAACATTGTTTTGTGTCCCTATCATTGTTCTATGATAATTGAAGGCACATATTCATTTTCTTTCCTTTAACTAATATGCCTGATTATATGCTGTACAATGACCTGCATAATTTTTAATTAACTCGACCTCCTTTGGAGTTAAGGTTAACTTCCTTAATTGAGTAATTAACTTCTCTGCTGGAATCATCTTTAATTCTTGAGTGCTCACTTGTGGTTCATAATAAACATTATCATCATATACCCAGTCATCATCATCTGACCGCTTCGTCCAACCATCGTTTTCTGTAATTTCACTTATTTCCTTATTACCTTGGGCCTCTCGCACATCTGTTTCCAAAACTTGTGCTTGATGTGCAAATGGCACTTTTTTTACTGGTTCACTTCTAATTCTTCTAATTCTACTTTTTAAATTATACTTGTGTTTATCTACTTGAGGTGCTTCTTGGTCTTGTTTTTCTACAATTCCACCTGCATCAAGTTTATTCTTATCCAATATTTCTGGATCATCTGCAGAATCTGTTTCGCTATTTTTGTAAACATCTTAAGGTTCAGCTAAGATTACCTTTCTGATATACCCTGCTTTTAACCTTCCTGCATAAACTCTTTTAATGGGTTGCTTTCCCATTTTAATCTTATAATTCACTGGCCCTGTTTGCTTCAAAATCTGATACAGCCCTTCCCAACGAGGTGCTAATTTCTTTTTTACCCCTGGTTTATTTTATCTTATCTTAAGATAAACTTGATCCCCTACCTTAAACATATTAGTCTCTGTTCCCTTATCAAACTGTTTCTTTGCCTGCTGGAAGTGTTTCCCAATTTGCTCTGCAGCCTCCTCATGAGCTAGCTTCTTTCGAAGTTAAACCTCTTCATGATATTGATCATCGATATTGGAAGGCATTCTCCTTGGTGTGAGGATGCCCTCAAATGGCATACTATATTCCTGACCGAACATAAGGAAGTATGGTGTTTCATTAGTACTGGTGTGCGGAATGGCGTTGTAAGCACTAACCACATAAGGGATCCATTGGTCCCAGTCTTTTTGACTTTCCTTTCCATAGTGGGACAATGAACCAGCTAATGTCTGATTGTATCTCTCAGTGACTCCATTTGCCTGTGAATGGTATGCTGTGGTTTAAATTTGTTTAATTTTGAGTAAGTTACATACCTCTTTCATTAATTCTGATACAAAATTTGTTCCCCTATCCGTCAATAGATATACTGGAGTTCCGAAAGGTAGAACTACTTGTTCTGCAAAAACTTTCCCAATTGTTTCTGCTTTTTGATTTTCTAGCGCAAATACAAGCACATACCGTGTTAAATGATCAATGACCACTAATATATATATCTTTCCAGTCATGCTTGTAGGCAATGGTCCCATCACGTCCATACTAATATATTCAAATTTCTTTGAAATAGGGTTTAAAGGTTGTAGAGGAGGTTTAGCTTTCCCATGTCCTTTCCTTACTTGACACTGAGGACAACTCTGACAGTAATTGGTTATGTCCGTTCTCATTGATTCCCAATAGAATAATCGTTTCAACTTTCTATATGTTATTCCAGGCACCTGATGTGCTGAATAAGGAGCATTATGGTATGACCACAATATCCTATTTATAAAACTGGGATGTACCACCAATTGCTCAATTGCTTCTTTCCTCCTTGCATTTTGTTCAGATCTATCTTCTCGATATAAGATTTCATCTTTATCGAGGAAAAAGAGGATCATTTCTTCTCCTTTTATAATTTAATTAATAATTTGTTTCAGTTTGGTGTCATCTCTTTTTGCTTCTTTCAGCAAATACCTTGACAGTATCGGTCGAGGAAAGTTTTCGGTTTATTCTCCCTTTTTAATTGCTGTAACTATTCTACTCAAGCAATCTACATGTGTCTGTTTTGCTCCTAGTCTATGAATAATTTCAAAGTCATAATCTTGTAACCGTAAGTTCCATCTAGCTAATCGTGAAGTTGGATCCTTTACGTTTATCAGCCATTTCAGAGGTCGGTGGTCTGTTATAATGGTAAATTTCCGACAATTAAAATAGTTTCGAAAATGCTCAACGGCCCATATCACGGCGAGACATACACGTTCCGTGGTTGAATAATTTTGTTCTGCTTTATTTAATTGTTGACTGGCATATGCTATTGGCATGGATCGACCTTCAACCTTTTGTGAAAATATTGCACCCATGTCAAAACCTGAAGCGTCTGTGGTTAAAATAAACTCTTTTTCAAAGTGTGGGTAAATCAGTAATGGTTCATGAGTTAAACAGTATCCTTATTGATTAAATGACTTTTGTTGTTCCTTAGTCCAATTAAAAGGAATCTCTTTTCTAGTAAGTAAGATAAGAGGCTTTGCAATTTTGGCCAAATTTCAAATAAATCATCGATAGTAACCTACTAACTTAATAAATCCCCTGACTTGTTTAACTGTTTTGGGAACTAGGAATTTCTTAATAATTTCAATTTTCTTTGGGTTTGGCATAATCCCTTCACTAAAAAAAACCATGTGTCCTAAGTATTTATTTTCTTTTTTCATGAATTAACATTTGTTTAGTTTGATTTTTAATCCTACATATTCCAGTCTCTCCAGAACAATTTCAAGATTTAACAAAGTTTCATCTTCGGTTTTTCCAAAAATTATGATATCGTCCAAATACACAAAACAAATTTTTCCATCCAATCCCCTTATAACTGCCTCCATCGTCCTTTGAAAAGTCGCTAGAGCATTTTTAAGACCAAATGGCATGCGACTTAATTCGTACCTTCCTTTTTCAGGTACAGTAAAGGCGGTTTTGTCTATCGAATCCTCTGCCATGTGGATTTGCCAGTATCCACTTGCTAAGTCTAGGGCACAAAACCATTTTGCTTTTCCCAATTTGTCAAGGGTTTCATTAATTACAGGAATCAGATATGGATCCGTTCTGGTAACACTGTTAAACCTTCTATAGTCAATGCATACTCGTGTGGTTCCATCCTTCTTTTTCACCATTACTACTGGAGCTGACCATGGGGATATTGAAGGGAAAATAACTTGTTTGTCTTCCATTTCCTGAACTTCTTGATTTAGAATTTCTTGTTGTGCATAGGGAACTCTGTACGGAGGTAAATATACTGGTTTATTGTCCAATGTGTAGATATGATGCTTTACTATCGTACACTCTTCTAACTCTCCCTCTGTCCATTGAATTACCTGTGGATATTTTCTAATGATATTTTCCAATTCTGTTTTCAATTTTTCATCTATTTCGCCTATGTCTGCTTTTGATAGCAATTCCTTTAATTATAGTAATGGTTCCACTTTTTTCACAACTTCGAGTTTTCTTTTCTTTTCAGGAATAAACGTTTTTTCGGTAATATATAACTGTTGTCATTTTTTCTTTCGTTTTATTTGTGTAGCGAATGTTGGTTCTACTGTTACTTTCTGAATGGGAGAGAAAGATGCAATTCTTTCTCCTTTTCTTATTTTAATCCTCTTGTTAGAAAAGTTATGAACTTGCACTCCTACTCCGTTTGATTGTGGTATGTCACATATTACACGCATTACTGCTAAACCATTTGATTCATCAATTGCTTCTTAAATTCCTGTTTTGATTCCTCTGTTACTTAAAAATTCCAAAGAGATCATTGCTGTTTCTCCTGGTCTAATTAATCGATCTTTTATACTACATGCATATTTTAATCCTTTTTTATTTATAATTCTTGAATTGTCAAATTTTCTAAATGGGATTTGTTCTTTAGGTTTTCTTTGAAAAGATATTGACTTTTATATTATAATTACTGCTCCTTGGGTTTCCAGAAAATCTAAACCCAAAATACTGTCCATTTTATTTCCAAAACATGTTTGTTTAATAAGAACACATGGATGTGTAAATACTATAGTTCCAATTACAAATTGAACTTATGCTTCTCCTAATGATTCTTAAGAGTCCCCTGTTACTCCTTTATAATTACTTGTAGCAGTTCTCTGTACCAGGTCTAGGTTATCTTTCGCTCATTTCCCACATAAGAGAGTTACTTGACTCCCCGTATCGATCAAGAATGTGTATTTTTGATTTCGTATTTTTACGTAAATCGTGACATCTCCATCGATTAAACAACAATGTTTTTTGTTTGAAGCTATTACTGTCATCTCTAAAAGGGGGATGGTTTAAAACCCCCTGGTTACTCGTTTTTTGTCTGTTGGGGAGTATTCATGTTATTAATTTTTTGATTTTCACAACAATTCTGAGCTTCATGGCCCATCTTTTTACACCACGTGCATTGAGTAATTCGACATTCCTGAGCGAAATGTCCCGATCTACCACATTTGAAACAGTTTCCTGTTGGTTTATTCCCTTGGGTCTGAAATGATCCATTTCTGGGCAGACCTCTGCTCATAAGACCTGTCCGTCTACATTATGGAGCTTGATGCCCTACGCCGTTACACAAATGGCAAATTATCCTGTTAAATTGCTGTGCACGGATATTCATTCTATCCGGTGGGGGCATACCACATTGGTCTTTCCATTATGGTATGTTTTCCTTAGGTTTTTTTTCTCTACTGTTACAGCTATTACTTTATTTTCTAATTCAGCTATTCTTATCAACAACAAATCATTTTCTTGTTTCGTAAATTCGGTATCCTTTTTTACCATTCTGACTTGTTTCTCTGACCTCATTTTTTCATTCTAAGTTTATTGTACTGCGAATTCAATAGCTTCTTGAAAATTGTCTGGATTTCTGACTAGAACTATCCGTCTAACTAGATCTCTTAGGCCAGTTGTAAACTGTCCCAATAACTGTGCATCGTACAATTTTTGTACGTCTGCTGCTAATCCTTCTTTCAAGGTTTCTTTGAAATATCGGTCGGCAATACGTTGCAACCGATTTGCTAAATCCTGTGGGTGTTCATACCTTTTCTGAACACAACTAGTCATCAACTTTAGTTGTGACGTTGGATGCACAAAAGCAAATCGCTTGAAAAGGGCATTTTTTAAATTCAGGAATTTGTCAATATGTGTAATTTTCTCGCTTAGAGCAAAATTTAATGCTACACCTATCATACGGCATTTTGCTATGCGTATTTTCTGTTCATCTGTCCATTCTTCTAATCCAGCTATTTTGTCTATTTGTTGAAAAAATTGCTCAGCATCCGCATTTGGATTTCCATCATATGATGGAATGGACTGCAATAACCCTTGGTGTTTAAATCCTTCGGGGTTTGCCATTTCTTCGTAATCTCGCGTTACTTCTGTTATATCCCCTCGAAGACTTTTTAACTCTGGATCTATATCAATATTTTCTTCCCAAATCTTTGATTCTGTATCTGAGTCAGAATTATCACTGTCATCTTCAAAATCTTCAAAGTCCTAAGTTTAAAGGTTTTCAGCACTTTTACCTTCACCTGCCGGTATATACCTTGTTCGTAAATTTAACGATTTTCTTCCTTCGTTGGACATTAGTTTTGTCTTGCTGATTCTAGGACATTAATTCCTGAGGATATAAAACCACTTCTTCCTTTAGTCCTTGTACCAGGAAGAATAGGTATGTTTACAAATCTACGAAGAATGGGTATTTGCGCTCTTTCGCAAATTAACTGAGCAATCCTATCCCCACGATGTACTGCGTAATCCCTACATGATTGATTTACTACTATTACTCTGATATTACCTGAAAAGTCACGATCAATTACTCCACCGTCAATAGTTATCCCGTTTGTAACCGACAATCCTGACCTCGGCGCGATTCTGTTGTAGCATCCCTCTGGAAGCTCTATTGCTATATCAAGGTAAATTAATTTCCAATTTTGCGCAGGGACTATTATATCCCTTGGTTAAACCAAATCTGCTCCTATGGATAAAGGAGTTACTCTATCTAGGTCAAAAGCTTGTGGGCTTAATTTTCGGTTGTATAATATTGACTGCGTCATTCGAATGATGGAGCTGGCAAAAAGGTAAGCTGGAACCCGTATATCTTATATACTTCCACGAAAAAACTTAAATAGTTGTCAGCAATACATGCAGCTGAAATAAATTTAAAATGAGACCTTCTTCGGTTCTTTCTATTGCCACATGTATCAGTGTTGCTTCATCCCATTCACCAGCTTCTCCAATATCTACTACGTATTCAAAGAAACTATCTAAACCTACTGAATCTACACAATTTTCATCGAATATAGGAATTTAGTTTAGTAACTCTGCATCTATGTCTTTCCCCTGCATATTTTATTTAATGAACCTGATTTATAAGAAACGCCTCGCATATCGCTTAACAAAATTGATGATAGTTAGTACTATGTATTGCAGCTACCTCTAAGAATTAACTTTATAACCTACTTCGGAACGTTCTACCGCAGCATGAATTCTTTTCTTATGACCCCAAGCACCAATATTTGCATATTCATCAAAAATATAGAAAAATTCTTGTAAATTTGGTCCATTAGACCACCCGCCTATATATTTTGGAATAGATGGGAGCAATAATAAATCATTTGCTGTCCAATTTATAACTTAGTTTCTAACTAGTATTGGAAAATTCTCTAACTAAAATTATGTTTCTAACTACTGAACCCTCTTTCAAACAAATTAATCCCACCGCTGCCACTAATGTTTTATACAGCCCCTTCTACCCTCCAATCTGAATCCTACCCTTAATGCTTTTAATAATTGTTTATCTTGTTGGCTGATACGTCGTTCGGTATCAGGTTCTACTAATTTCTATGGTAGCTTGTACCTTAGAGATGTATTGGATCCTGACAGCGTGATGATGTATATCCTTGTATTAATGTTATTATCTACCCATACTTCGTATGTAATTAATTCCAACACATAATATTTTTTTCCTAGGTTTATTGAGTACTCACATAAAATTCCTATCCATAATCAACATACAGGTCATTTTCACTAGCAAATTCTACTATCTTGTCAAACTACTGATTTCTACTCTACTCTATACAACGCTAATTAACCCTAACCTATCTCTTTTTCTACTCTATTCATTAACTAAACTATCCCTTAAACATAATGTTCGACTGTGGCTTACCCTTCGTTCTATTTGATACTAATCCTGGGTCTGGTTAATTGTTCCACTTGATTGCTGCAAAAAAATATGCTTGACGAAACATATGATGTAGAAAATTACGAAACTTAACTCTGCGAATGTCATCTGGAAGTATTGTCTTATTTCCTCTGTGTAGATGTCACAATATATTACGGATGAAGCATACCGCGTAAAGCACTACAATGAACTGCTCGAAGTAAGACTGATGGTTTTCCTGCATAAGAATGAGGTTAATTAATTCTAGCTACACTGGCATTCTTGGTTTTCACCGTTTATAGACTATGTCCGCACTGACTTTTCAGTCTATTTTCCACTTCGTATTTATACCTTTCTCTCGGACGTCCCACTTTAGTCCCCGGGAAATTTACGTATTCCACAGGTGTACCAAACATCCTGTTATTCATGATGTAAAGTTCTAACCCTAACTTTATTTAGGCGTGGTTTGTAGTTTTCTTCTATATTTTTCCCTTAAGCCCTTACCTGTTAGGTCTTTATTTCTTTATAAAGATGTTCTTGTCTATTATAGCTTTCTATTGATACTTTTCTTATTTCTTAACTCCCTTGGTTTCTTTAGAAGTTAATGTTTTTATTCTTTACTTATTAGTTTTTACTTTTTCCCCACCAGAGAAGTGATTTTGTTATTGTCTTTTCATTTTGTTGTTTCTAGGCTCGCCTGTTGGTGAGTCATCCCACGATGATTCATTCTTTGAAGGCTGCTCACTAGTTTTGTAAACATGTTGTTCTGGTTAGTGAGTCATCAATGGTGAGTCATTGTTTTTGCGTTCTGTAAAAGCCTTGCCTTGTTAAAAACCAGGCACGTGTGTCGTCACGTTCTGCAGCATACATGCCAAGTGACGCTCGACGTCAACAGCACCCCCTGCTGATTGGGACTGCTTGTTTTCCTTCATTCTGCGTCGTTAACTGCCTTCGTTCGGTTGTCTTCTCCGGTTTAACTTTTGATTCCTTATCCTCCTCTATGGAATCCAGCAGCCATCTTAACTGTTCTTTCTCCGTTCGCAGCGGACTGCCGACCATTGCGGGCATCTTTGTTGGTCATTGTGACAATCTGAACATCCGGGCATTTTTTGTGTAAAACTACGGTGACACTGTCTTTTGGACACAAGATTCGCTTCGTGATGCAATCATGTCTCAGTGGATCACCAGTCCTCAGAATTCAGAAACTATCGCTTTAGCCACATTCTTTTTACAATTCATCAAGCCTGAAGTTCATCTGTTTAGTCACAAACTTATGCGTCCACCGTATTAATTCAACAAAATTGTAAGTCCATTTTATCGTTTCACAACATATGTATACCAAGTTATGCAATATGTGTAATGTTATCTATTATGTTTAATGTCAAATGTTAAATGTGTTGTATGTTCTGTGCACATGTTTATGTAAAAATAGTTATGCAAGTTTTTTAGTAAGAAATTGTTATGTTTAATGTGTTATTTGTAATGTCTTAAGTGCAATGTAAATTTAACAATGTGAAATATGTTATTGTGTAAAGTGTATATTAATTTTTAAAAATTGTTATGCAACATTTGTTATGTCAAATGTTAATCTTTAATTGTATTATGTTATATATCTGATGTATAATGTGTCGTATAGAATGTGTTATTATTAAAAACAAATATGAAATGCGTATTGTTTTATGTAAAAGTTTAAATGTGTTGTGGTTATTGTTGATTTAAATTTTTTATTTGTATTATCTTTGCATGATGTTTTTGTATTATTTGTAATGTGGTTAATGCAATGTAAAATTTACAATGTGTAATGAGTAATTTTTATTATCAATAAATAAATGTAAAAAGTAATTTTTGTAATCTAAGACTAAAAATAAAAATGTCTTATGTATGCCAAGTTATGCAATATGTGTAATGTTATCTGTAATTTTTAATGTATAATGTTACATGTGTTGTATGTTCTGTGCACATGTTTATGTAAATATAGTTGTCCTAGTTTTGTAGTAAGAAATTTTTATGTTGAATGTGTTATTTTTAATGTGTTAAGTGAAATTTAAATTTAACAATGTGTAATATGTTAAGTGTAAAGTGTCAATAAAAATGTAAAAATTGTTATGCACAATTTGTTATGTCAAATGTTATTTATAAAATGTGTAATGTTAAATATCTAATGTTTAATATGTAGTATAAGGTGTGTAATTATTGAAAACAAATATGGAATGCATATTGTTTTATATAAAAGTTCAAATGTGTAGTGGGTTGTATGTATTTAAATGTGTTATTTATATTGTTTTTTAATAAATGTTTTATGTAAAATTTTTAATGTGATTAATGCAATTTTAAATTAACAATGTGTTATAAGTCATGTGCAATGTTTAAAAATAAATGTTAATTTAAATATGTAATATAAGACTAAAAATAAAATTGTCTTATGTATACAAAGTTATGCAATATGTGTAATTTTATCTGTAATGTTAAGTGTCAAATGTACACTTGTGTTGTGTGTTCTGTGCACATGTTTATGTAAAAAAATTATGCATTTTTTAATGTAAGAATGAGTTATATTTAATGTGTTTTTTATAATGTATTTAGCGCAATGTAAATTTAACAAAGTGTAATGCGTCATATGCAATTTGTAACTTGTACTGTAATTTTAAGTGTGATTTTTTAAATTTAAATTAAAATAGTGTAATGTATTTCATGCAATGTGATATGTTAAATATAATATGTGTTATGTTTAATGTCAAATTAAAAATATGTTTTATGTTTACTAAGTTATGTGATATGTGTCATATGTTATGTGTAATGATAATTGTCAAATGT
>JAQGBN010000009.1:0-18841 GCA_034698465.1 Tachypodoiulus niger | reverse complement strand
GGTGTTTGCTCGTTTGAAGCGTCCGGCTCAAACTCTGGCAGGGACACCGTCGGTCTGGACTGATCGTCCGGATCAGCGTCTGCCGCCTTCTCAACTATTTTCACCTGGCTGGACTCAACCATCTGGTCCTTATCAGGAAGGTAAATCTGGTAGCCTCTAGTAGTCCGAGCGTAGCCGACTAAGACACCTTTGACAGATGTGTCGTCGAATTTCTTCTTCCAAGCTGCCTGGGTCGCGAACCCGTAGACCTTGGCCTTGACCCTTCGAAGGTGAGCGAGGTTTACAGTTATTACTCTCAGCATCTCGTAAGGAGAACACATGCCTAGCAGTTGCTGTGGGAGACGATTCTTCAGGTAGGTGAAGGTTGCGAGGAATTCTGCCCAAAACTTTGGTGGCAAACGGGAGTCCTTTAACATGACTAGAATGGCCTGAACGGCGGTTTGATTAAACCATTCAGCCACTACATTCATATGCGGAGAGTATGTATTGGTCCTGAGATGTCTGAGGCCCCTCTCCGCATATAAGTTTTCTAACCGTTGTGAACAGAATTTCCCTCCATTATCTGTTTTAATGGCTTTTACTGTTAGACCGGTCTGCCTCTCCATGTTGGCAATATACCGGGAGATGCATTCCGTGACCTGGTCTTTGGACTAAAGGGGATACGTGGTGCACCAACGAGAGTAGTCGTTGATCAGTGCAAGGTAGTACCGGCATCCTGCACCTGAAGGATTTGGACTAGGCTTCCAACAGTCAGCATGAATTAGCTCAAGCGGCGCCTTGGTGTAGATCTTATCTACGGCCGGATGGGTCGGTCGACGCATTTTGCTCTGAAAGCATGTCTCGCATTGATGTGATTTCCCTGTCAACTTGGGCAAACCACGAAAATGCTCAGACTCGGACATCTTTCTAATCGGGTCCTGGCTTATGTGGCCGAGCCGAAAATGCCACAATCTCAATTTGGAAGAGGGGGCCGACCCACTATCTGGCGACTCCGAATCAATGGACAATAATACCTTGCCCATGTCGGGTCTTGGCACCGCTTGCACCAAGAACAGTTGCTGCTGTCCTTTGCAGTCTAATACCTGCACCCCCTCCTATCAAAAACTTTTACTCTAAATTTGGAACCCGTCCAGGTGCAGTCAGCCGATGCTGCTAACTAGGAAGCCGAAATCAGGTTCCTCGTGCCCGCCGGAGCATAAGCTACATCCCGAATTGCCATTCATCGGAGCTTGCCATTCACCCTTGACTCAAAAATAACGGTCCCCCTACCCACAATTTTAAATTGCCCTGAATAGGAGTTCATGATGATAGGGGAAATTTCTTTCATGTTGACAAACCGCCGTTTGTCGTGGCCTATGCTCACCGCCGTGCCCGAGTCCTAGGTCCACTGGTCGACGTCATCCGTGGTGGTATTGGCAGACACGCCGAGGATATCAAATCCCGTCTAGTCATTGCTCAAGTCATCCCACCCGGGTGAAGCGAAGGCATTCATTACCGAGAATCCTTCCCACTCCCCTGGCACGCTTGTTGCAGAGGACTTCTCAGGCTTTGCCGCAGTCTGGGACTTGCTGCCGCGACGATTTTTCCCTCTTCCTGTCACCTGGGAGGCACTCGCTTGTCCAGGCCGACTAGGACCATGGCTCGCTGCCTGAGGTGGCTGCCTCTGGTTTCCTCCAGAGTGACAGTCCAGTGCTAGGTGGCCAACTCTGCCACACTTGAAACACGACCTAGTCTCTTTCGGCCTGGCTCCGGTTTGCGAACCTCTGGGACGAGGCTTGAAGGAAGAAACCTCGCCGCTGGCATCCCTAAGTCGCGGGGTTGGACCGGAATCCTTTGCGAACCGGATGCTGTTAGCCTCAGCTATCAGCGCAGCCTTGACTTTCGCTGGAGTGAAGTCCACGTCAGGTTATACATCCAGGAGTTTGATTTTAAGATCAAATGATGGAGGTAACCCCAAAAGCATTAGAAATGCCTTTTCCTCGTCAAAAATCGTGCCACTTGCCTCTTTTATTTGGAGGATCATCTTTTCGACCCTGGCGATGTAGGCATCCATGGCCTCATTGACCTCCATCCGGAGATTTTGAAACTGGCAACGCAGTTGCCATCGCCTACCTCTGGTGGTCGGTTCATAGATCTTCTGGATGTGGTCCAGAACCTCCCGACATTTTACTCCAAAGAAACCTTGGAAGAGGGTCTTGCGTATCGTGTCGCTGACTGAGAAGAAAATGGTGGCATAAGCCTTCTTGCAGCCCTGGTCGAACTTTGCTCACTCCTCAGAAGTTGCGGAGGCTTTGGGCTCGACGCGAACCTTCGAGACGTACTCGTCCAGGCCAAGGTACATGAGTGCCACATCTAATTCTTCTCTCCGGGTGGCGTAATTTGGCCCTGTCAGCAGCACGATGCGCGGGGCTTTCCCTGTAGTCAGGGTGAAGTGTTCTTCATCCATGATCGCTGAAGACTCGCGATACGGAATGGTAAGTACTCGCGGTAAGTATACCCCTAAAACCCAGAATTCCTCAGCTAAGCTTTCCCCGTGCCAAATGTAAGACCTGAAAAGCTTCAAGTCAGCCACAATTGCAAACAATGATGCCACGTACCTTTTTCTTCAACAGGATGCTGTGGCCCACTTTGAAAAATTTAGGATCTCTCCTGATGCCTCACTGGTCCCAGGTTAGTAATGCTAGACCTGTAAGTATAAACTTAAATACTAGTGATTATTAATAACTAGTCGCCAGGTGGCCCACACTTTCTGCCTATTAAAAAGAACAAACATGCTTAATCATTCAAGGCGGTGGGGCACTGCAAAAACCTAATCATCAAGGGCACGTCAACACACTCGAATGCATAGGATAAAGCAAGCAATCACAACGGTGCATGGTAAGCAAGAACAAAACATTAATAATCCTTCGGAAATAATGTGCAATAATGTTCATGGAATCTTCCTTAAACTCCTTGAAGACGACCAGCCCACACAGAATGGCCGATACTACTACGGCTAATCCTTTGGTTTGTCCACTTCTGCTTGACACTTCCGGTAGGCCTTACGGCCAGTGCGCGATTTCGAGCACTTTCAGGCGTCCGAAACAGTCACTTCCGGTGCTTGAGAAAGTCGCCAAACTTTCTCCAGCCGATGCTCCCAAACTGGTCAATACTCCCAGCAAATCCTAGGGCGTTTGGACGTGCAGAAAGGCCGTTTTGGGAGGGCCGAAAATGTCGAAAAACGCGACGATTGGAGGATAGGCCTAACGTACGAGGCGCGTGGTCGGGCACTTTCGGACGTCAAAAAGAACTATTTCTCGGATGGGCAGAAACCCTCAATTTAAAACAATTTACGTTCCTAACCTGGTTGTAGATCCCTGCAAGTCTAAGGGCTCCTGGATGCGCATAACCGCCGTTAGAAGAGGGCCGGATCTGTCGGCAACATTTTTCTCGGTTTCGGCGAACGATCGAATGGTTAATCCCACTGCAATAATCCGCATCCATCCAGATGTATCTTTGATCCCAAAACGTTTCCAGTAACTTCAGTAACGTTCCAGTCACTGCTGTTGCTCACATTTGGAGCCATGATGGCGGCGAATACGGCGCCAAAAACGCCAAACAATGACCGAATTTCAGCAGATCCCGCAAACACGCTCTGCTACCATTGTTTTCGATCACTCGATTGTTGGCCGAATCTGATTGCAGTGAAAAGATGAAAACCAGAACGTTTCGTTTACCTGTGAAAAAACCCAAGGTTTATTTGCAGCCATCCATCAGCACGCAATGCAAAAAAACGCATTAGCCCAGGGCGCAAAAAGAACAACGCAATGCATGTTTGACATCTGAATCCATAATGGCGTCCACAACATAAAAACTACGGAGGCCCACATGTGGCGCCCCCATTAACCACTAGCAGCAAGTGCGCGCCACCCAGCATGACACCTTTAAGTGTCAGTCATTTGAACATTTTTGTTCAAAATTTAACGTTAATTTTAGCTTAAACAATAACTATGGAAATAGAACTGACTTAATTAACGTTAATTTGACGTTACTCATTGTTAACTTTATTAATGTTTCTCTTCTCTTTATAGATCGCATCATCCAACATCCCAGGACCAGGAAGTGGACTCAATCTGGTAAGTTGAATTACTTATATTATACATAACTATTTTGTTAGTGTTTTTCCTCCTTGGGACTTTTAGGAACAGCGTGAGGACACGCTAAAACTTCGCCTAAAACACAACAGTTAGGACGTACCTATTGCCCCCGAGCGATGACGTCTGCTAGGGGCCCTATAGGTCCATGTGGATAAGTTCCAGTGGAGCTTGACTGGTGATGTCGATGTTTCTTGAGCTGCTGGCGTTAGTGATCTTACTAACGTTGCAATGATCACAGGTGAGTTCCCCAGTCGCTTTAAACTTCTCCATTCCAGTTACAGCTCCTGATGTCTGCATGTTTTTCAATCCTTTGACATTCTGGTGTCCAAATCGTAAATGATATATCCGAAGGTTCGTGTCGTCATCTTGGCCAGCTGCACAGGACAAGGTAACAGTTTTATTAACGTTTGTGTTGCTTGCCTGTCTGCAGCTCTTTCAGATGATCCTGGTTTCCAGAGGATACAGTCGATTGGTTCCGTTGAATATCATCAGGGGCCGATCCACTGTAGTCTTGTACACTGTTGCATGCTTCTTGCCGAACAGCGTCAGGAATCCACGCTCCACTATTCTATAAACACTTAAAAGATTTTTCGTGAATGCTGGAGCGTACAAAACGTTGACCAGGTTCAAGTCTTGCTCGTTTCCAAGATGTTCGTACGAAATCACCACGTTGCCTTTTCCTCAATTAAAGAATGTCCCGATCCAAGTTCGATCTTCCTTACACTTTCTGTAAACTTTGAAAATGCAGCGCGTTCCACACAGACGTGATCCGTGGCGCCTGAGTCCAAGTACCAGGTGACTTTTTGGTCCTTGTCCTCAAAAGAAGCTGTAAGGGCGTTTGCAAAAAGGAACAGATTACTGCCGTCGTTGTCCTCGCATTGGTCCTCTTCCACTGCAGGCTGTTCATCGTCCGCATTGGCCAGATTCCCAGTGTGAGGACTTCTTTTTGCCGTTGTTTTTCGATCTGGAATTGAACTTGGCAGGAACATTATTCGAATTGTTAGCATTGTTTGGTTTCCGCCTTGGAGATGTACAGTTTCTCGCAATATGTCCAAACTTATTGCAATTATAACATTTCACTCCGCTTTGGGTTTGGGCGCCTGACAAAAATGCGTTATTTTCACTTGGGGGCCCATTCGTTTTTCCGTTTGAAGAGTCCTTTTCGTGATGTCCATTTTAGTGTTTCAGCTGATGGAATTCCCCAATTAAAGTCTCTGCCACCGTGAATGGGATCAGCTCTGCTTTTGGCAATTTAAATAGTCCAGATGAAACTACCAAATATTCATTTGGCAGCTGATCCAGATATTGGAATGCGTGTTCATGCGGATCCAAACGCACACCAGCGTTTTTGCACTCAAGAGCGCACTCATCCACTCTGGAAATAAAGACCGTTATGTCTTCTCCTTTCTTCATCTCAAGATTTAAAAATTTCCGTCTTGTGGTAGCTTCCCTCAGCATTGATTTGGGTTTGAAAGTTTTATCTAACTTCTCCCTCAGCTCGTCAGCTCTGACTGTTGTCTTGACCATCGAAAAAATTTAGTCCTAAATTGACAAACACAGCAAGGCATACGTCCTCTTCTGGTTGTTTTTAAATTCCCGGACTTCCGTTTTCGTAGCACATCAGAAAAATACGTTTTTCTAAGTTGAAATTCAGTTTTTCCGTTTTAGAATTTCCTTGGAGACGTTTGCTTTCGTTGTTAACTGATAAAGTTGACGTTCTCATCAGTTCGTTTGCCACAGTCCCTCAGATGAACGTTTTGAGGAGTTTGGCGCCAAAATCCTTTGTACCAAAGGATCTTTTCGTTTGCTGCTTGAAATCCGTTTTCTTCCGTTTTGATTTCTTCAGCCGTTTTTCTTAGACTTATTTCTTTGAACATTTTTCTTGCCGTTTCAGCATGTATTCATCCTGCAGAGCAGACCACGCTCTGCTACCATTTGTGAGGATGGGTGTGAATAGACGTTTTCACTTAACTTTGTTGCTCTGCTTCGAAAATTTTGCTAATCCGTTTTGCTGCATCCCTAACTTTGTTCTTCACAGCTAAATCCTTTAACGACGTTTTAAAATTATTCTGTTAATTTCAGGTTAAAAGGACTTATGAAGAAACGTTTCTTAAGAATTGAACACCTCTTTATTTATCATCAAAAATAAAAAAAACTTGGCTTTTGGTGCCATTACAAAAGCTAATCTAAAATGCGTGGGTGCAATTCTACATCGTTTTGGTAAAGAGAAGGAAACAAAGCATTCGAATCGGTTTTATCAAAATAAAGTTCATGTTAGCAGTGCAGTCTAGGATGGTGTCAGATGACCTGCATTTAGAAGATCACCCCATCTCCAGATGTTGTGCGTGGGTGGTCCCAGGAAGCTGGGACGTTTCCAGAACCTTCTTGATGATTCCATTCCGATAGGGGAAGTCCATGAAGTTTTTCGAGACATTTACGGAATTCTTGGTTGTCCCCTTTGGTCTCTCTTTGCAATAGCGCTTCACAAATGGCTCTTAATGCTATTCAAAGAGGGGGAAAAAACTTTATGCTCGAAAAACGAAATAACATGCTAAAACTAGTAATAACTCACATTAAATTGTTATACAATGATGATACTGTGTGTTCTAAACCATCCTGAAAGTTTTGGTTAAAAACTGAACGTTTTTAGAGGTAATTTGGAATACGAGATTAAGGCCCACTAGAGTAACGTGCAAAATGAAAGTCTGGTATTATCCGAAATTGACTTACAAAATATGTTGAGAACACACGTGAGTACAAGAGCATCAAAACAAAACAACAATCAACTGAATAAAAGGTAAACAAAACGATTAGACACTGTCAAATTGATGTAACACATTTGCATGAACGTTTTAATGACTGAAAAGAAGTTGACATCGATTGTCTTCGATTGGGGCTTGTTGCATATCGAGATGACCAAGAGTAATGATGCCCCACATCATTACTCTAACGTTTCTGCAAGTATATGAAACAGGAACATGCAGAATTGAACTAAAACAACGTTAAATGCATGTTAATCACACAAAAATACGATAATACTACTAATTGTGAACGAAACGTGATTATATAATGCTGCAAAAATTAAAAATGACACTTATGACGCTATTTTCTTGCAGACTTGCTAAATGGACGTTCTGGCATCTCCTGTTGGCAAAAACGCTGGAAGAGGGAACAGTAACATCCAATTCTAAAATAATCATTATGTTATTGTCCTTGCATAATCAGTATATACTTTTAGTTGTGTGTTGTTTAGCTACATTAATAGCCATATGTTTTTAGCGTTATGCAATGTATAAAACGTTCTAACTTTTGTTGGAAACATAACTCACGTTTTAGGCGCATCAAAGCATCACAGTCAAAACATTCAGAAATGCTAGATAAATAATTAACAGGTGCACGTTAAACTTAATTATTTATCTTCACTAACATTGCTTTACATAATCTTTCAATTATACAGGGTGTCCAAACTCCAGGAACCTTATCCCAATATTAGAGCGTTCAAAATCATACATATATCGTTATTAATCAGTCAGCCTTTTTATTTAAATACAAAAGTGTTCAGGGAACTTTAAACTATGTTTTTGTAATTGTTTGGAAACATATCTGTTTAATTACAAGCGTTTATTTCAATGAAGACGAGCGAAATTAGCAAGTCATAGGAACCAGCGCCCCTGGTGGCAATTTCGAATACATGAGCTGCCAATCAAGCTTGGTTGCCTAGCAACTCGTATCAAAATTGACAGGTCGTGAGAATACATGTTTAGCTAAGTAATAACTGTCTAGTGAATAGCTATATTATGTATGAAAAACTTTCCAACATAATATATCCCGAAACAAGCGTTAAAACATTTTATTTTTGCGTTTTTATGTTTCCCATTGACTTAGCATTAGAGGCCGAGCCATAAACGTCAGCCAACCTTCCATTGGACAAATGTCGGTGGCCATGACTACAATTTAAATGAGCTACGAGAGAACAGTTCAAATGGGCGAATTAGGGGGAATAGGTGGAAATAAAGTTAACAAATAATAAATGCTCTTTCTGAAAGTTTCTGGAAGGTGACAAACTTCCTGTTTGATTGTGTACTAACGCTTAAGCGTCCCCCAGGCAGCGTTACTTGTTTATTTGTTTTAGCCATATATAAAACTGTTTTGCCCATTTGTTTAGGACTCCACTTGTCACTTGCTCTTATGCTGACTGTTTGTAACGTGCATAGAATTTTTAGATTAATCTGGCACTAAAAGCCAAGTTAGTTGAACAATGGAATATGCCAAATAAACAGTCAGTATTTTTATTTAAACAGTTTTGAGTAAATTAATCAGGGATCAATTCACTAACGCCACTTGGAATACTTCGAGCTGAAAATTGGATTTTCAGCACAGCTATATATCCTGGGGATATATAACTTAAAAGCTTCTACAGGAAATCAAATGGTTTTGATTTCCCAAGGCAAAGCAACTGTTTAAGAGGAGCAAAACGTGCAAATACGAGAAGATCATGGGTCCAAGCAGAGCCATAAAGATAAGGATGGCCAGGATGGAATGCCACTTAACTTCAGGGAAGTGATAGAAATTTTTAAAATTTCACCAGTTTAGAACTGGATGTTGCATCCATCTTTGGAGTAAAGGAAGCCAGACTGGGTCTGCCAAATCGCCTCACAAAGGGTAGCAGAGCGTGGTTGGCTCTGTTAGAAGATCTTCTCGCACAAGGATTGGTAAAAGCATTTTTGGAAACTGCTTTTCCTACCACATTGATTTACAAAGGACTGTCCGATGTTCTACTAGAATCCTGCGTCCAAACTACTCTGGGATTAGTTGTGGATGTGAAATAAATCGACTGGAAACGAACTGTAAGTTTTAGAAATTTTATTGAATCAGGGATCCAAAATTTTAACAAAGAAATCAGTAAGGCTTCAAAACGGATACCTGGAGCGCTTAACATCAGAAAAAATTTTTTGAGATCGTCAGGGACGCCATCTGCAAGAAAATTACCACTGGACAACAAATTTTTGCTTGCTGCAAAAATGTTTTTCGGCCGAGTGGAAACAGACAAATTAAACACCTTTGCCTGGAAGGATAACATTTTATCTCGGAGCAGTTAATTGGATTAACAGATTGATTCCTCATCATCACTGTTGGGACCCTGTGGATCAAAAGTAAAGTGAGTACTTGTTACATTTACCTTTTGGGGGACCCATTCGAGTGAGTCAGAGCGTCAGGCACACTGCAAGATTTGAAGATTAATCTGGGATTTATCTGGACAAATCAACATGGCGACATCAGAAGATGGAAATGGAAAGTTTTCAATTACCAAACTAAACGGATCGAACTATGCACAATAGGCTTTTGAAGTCAAGCTGTTACTGATGGAGAAGGGGATTGCTGACTTTTTGACTGAGGATAGAAACACTATGGATAAGCGTTTAGCCAGAAAAGAGCAGAAAGAGTTCAAAACAGATCAGCAAAAGGCCTTTGCGATGCTATGTCTCACCATCAATTCGGATATCCAATCTATGGTCAACACAACCAGTACAGCGCATGAGTTATGGACAAAATTGTAAAGGATTTACAAACCAAAATCCATGCTGAAAAAGGCGACCACACGCAGGAATTTTCTAGATCTTCGAATGAGGGAAAATGAAGATATGAATGTATTTATTGCGAGGGTGGACGAGAGCGCACAGGAGTGCCGAAATGCAGGAGTTCGACTGGATCCATAGGAGCATGCTTTTCAATACCTTGATCGCTTACCTGTGAAATATTCTGTGGTTTCGTCAGGGCTATTTAAACTACCAGAAGAACATTTGATACCAGCAACGGTGGCAGAGGCGCTCATTGCCGAATTTTATCGGTTAAGGCATCAGTTAGGTGAAAACGGTTCGAATTCAAATGGCAAAGCAAAAACGAATGGGTTCTCTGAGGGTAATAGTGTGCTATTTACAGAGTCCCAACAAGTGTTTAATTTGAAATGTTCTAATTGCAACAAAATGGGGCATATGGCCCGAAATTGGTTAGCCCCTAGAAGGCAACAACAACAAAATGTCCAAACGAACAATAACGTTTCTTAAAAGACTAATTTCAGGAAGAAAAATACGCAGAAAAAAAGTCTTATGCTGGAAATGTGGCTGACGTGGAACAGGGTTTCACAACGATTTCCAAAGGGCCAGAAGATGATGACAGCAGTGAACGTTTTCTTTACGCTAATGCTTTGACTGCAGTCGTGAACTCAGAGACACTGAAAGAAAAATCGTTTTTGGATTCAGGTGCCACTGACCACATCTGCAGTAATCAATCATACTTCTCTAATTTTAAGAGCAGCAAACGCCGGGTCGAGAAGGGCACAGGTCATTCGGAAATCATCAGAAAAGGAGATGTCCAAATTGCGTTCATCAATGCTGGAAAAGAAAAATGTGTGGTATTAAAAGATGTATTATGCGCGCCCAAATTAATTAAAAATTTGTTGAGCGTTTCCAGGATGAAACAGCGTGGATTTCGCATTACATTTGCTAAAGGGCATGCGAGTGTCATCAAGGAGTCTTCTGGTCAGCATTTCATGGACATTAAATGTGAAGATCATCTGTACAAGGTTCAAAGCAGAGTGATCATCCCAAATCAAGATGCTCAAGGTAGGAACAAGTTATCCAACATTATATTGGTGACTAGTGTTTCAGAAGATAAACGTTCGAATTTGGAGACTTTGCATCGACGCTGCGGGCACCTCAACGTGAAGCAACTAAGATCCATGCAGGAGAAAGGTTCGGTTTCAGGACTGGAAAAAGCGAAGTTGGCTGGTGAACTTGTGTATAATGATTGTAACGTTAGTAAAATCAAAACTTCAAGCTCCACCAGGACTTTTGATAGGATCAGCGCCTCCTCACTTGAACTTTTACTTGTAGATCTGTGAAGACCAACGAGAACAGCCTCATTGTCAGGTAGTCGTTACCTGATGGTCATCGTGGACGATTTTTCAAGGATGACAGCTGTCGTTCCACTGATATCGAAGGACCAGACTCTGGACAAATTCACGTAATTCGTCACACGCATTGAGAACCTTCTAGAAAAGTATGTCAAGATCCTATGCACAGACAACGAAACCAAGTTCTGCAACAAAAAATTCGGGAAATTTGCTGCAGAAAAAGAGATTACTCATCAGAGGACGAATGTCTATTCTCCTAAAATGAATGGAATCGCGAAAAGATACAACCGCACACTGGCCGAGGGTATAAGGACAATTTTGGAGGATTCAGCCTTACTTAAACGTCTCTGGGCAGAATTAGCCACTGCTTTCTGCTACGTCAAAAACAGATTTGAGCATTCCAAGTTGGATGGCAGGACTCCGCACGAATTGTTCTTCGGGAAAAAGCCGACAGTCTTAAATCTTCGAATTCTTGGATCACCGTGCACAGTATTAAAACCTCCAACGGACCGTGCTGATAAATTGAGCACTAACCGATGGCAGGGTATCCTAGTCGGATACGCCTACAACACCGTTGGATATAGGATCTGGGATCCCGAAAACAACTCTGTTGAAGAATCAAGGCACGTGATCATCAATGAAGGAAAAAGTCAAAAGAAGAAGATGGAGCTGTCAGCCGAACCAATCAAGGAGGTCCAACCGTCAATCATCAGGGATGATCAGCCATATCAATTGGAATCTTGATAGGTAAAACGAGATGACGAAGCAGAAGACGCTCCAAGATCACCTGTCTTGGAATCAGTAAACTCGGGACGCAACGCTCAGCCAGATACAGATGGAGAATCCGAGATCTCGTTCCCACACATGTCAAAAGGACAGAAGATAGCAGCTGGCAAGTACAAAGCAGCCAAAGCTAGAGAGGACAAGAAAGCAACGGTTTTATTTTCGGCCATCGATCCATCCAGTTTCACTGAGGCAGTGAATAGCGCTGAAAAACAAGAATGGATGACAGCAATGTCCAAAGAGGTAAAAACCATGGAAAATAGAGATGCTTTCGAGCTGGTCAGGAGACCTGAGAAGTCCAAGGTGCTAGGAACAAGATGGGTCTACAAAACCAAACGAGATTCTCAAGGAAATCATCAGAAGTGGAGAGCAAGACTCGTCGTCCAGGGGAACAGGCAAGTCTTCGGTGTCGACTATGACGAATGGTTTTCGCCAGTAATCAACTTTACCGTCATCAAGTTGTTTCTGATGCTGCTCGTCGTACTGAGAGCATCGACTGATGTGCACTTGGACGTCAAGTGCACATATCTGTACGGAAAACTCAATGAAACAACTTTCGTCAAGGAACCACCGGGTTTTGAAACAGACAAGGACGGTACTTTCGTTTGGAAACTCAAGAAATATGTGTATGGGCTGCATCAATCCGGACGACAGTGGTACAGAGAACTCACGCAAGAACTTGAGGATCTGGGATTCTGCAAGCTGCCTGGATTTTCCTGCACTTTCCAAAAGAACCAGGAAGTCATCATGCTGTTCTACGTTGATGACATAATCATCTTCGCAAAGAATAAATACATTTTAAATACGATTATCAAATTGTTGGAATCGAAATTTGAAATTTCTGACCTGGATCCCTTCAAACGTCTCCTCGGTGTGAACTATGAGAGAAAGAACAACCAGATCAAGATGCATCAAGCCGATTCAATCCTGTAGCTAGGAAAGAAGTTCGAAATGACACCAAACTCACTCATCAAAGTACCAATGAATGTGGGATCGACTTTTACATTACCATCATCGGAAAAGGAAGAAGAAACCGAATTTCCTTACCGATCGCTCGTTGGGAGTCTCCTGTTCATCGCTCTACGAACCAGACCTGACATTCTGTTTGCAACAATATTGTTTTCGCAATATAATGAAAAGCATTCGACCAGTCATATTAAAGGGTTACTTCAAGTACTACAGTACTGTTTAAATACACATGACCTAACCATACCTTTGTTAAATTGCAGAGATGAATCGCTTTTCACCTACACAGATGCTTCTTGGGCTAGTGATTGTGATGATCGAAAAAGCTTTGTAGGCTTCATCACATTCCTTGGAGGCGTCCCGCTCAGCTGGGGATGCAAGAAGCAGTCGGTAGTGGCACTCATATTGATGGAGGCTGAGTACATGGGTCTTGTTAACTGTCTAAAGGAAACAAAGTGGTTATCCGAAATCTTAAAGAACTTTTAAATCGATTTTAATCTTGAAAATGTTCCTGTTGTGTTTTCCGACAGCTTGTCTGCAATCCAATTCACCAAGAATGACATCGAGACAAGCTGCACCAAACACTTTGACATCAGGTTCCACTTTGTCAAAGACTGGTTGCTGAAAGGTTACTTTCATATGAAGAGTGTCAGTGGTCCCATATATATTGCAGACATCTTCACCAAGCCACAATCAGCTGCCAACCTTGAAAGACATAAGCAAGCTATTTTTTACTGAAGGAGCTAGAACCCTAAGCTACATTGAAGATACAGACAAATCGCAATCAAGGCGGGGTTGGTTGTGTTTTTGTGCATGTTTGAGATTTGTATTTGCAGATCACCAACAACATCCGAGCATCAGCACAGGAGAGCTGCTTGAGATTGGAATATACAACTTATCTGTGAGGATGGGTGTGAATAGACGTTTTCACTTATCTTTGTTGCTCAGCTTCGAAAATTTTGATAATCCATTTTGCTGCATCCCCAACTTTGTTCTTCACAGCTAAATCCTTTGGCGACGTTTGGAAATTATTTCGTTAATTTCAGGTTAAAAATACTTATGAAGAAGCGTTTCTTTAGAATTAAACACCTTTTTATTTAACATCGAAAATAAAAGAAACTTGGCTCGAAAAACGAAATAACATGCTAAAACTAGTAATAACTCACATAAAATTGTTATACAACGATAATACTGCATGTTCTTAACCATCCTGGAAGTTTTGGTTGAAAACTGAACGTTTTTAGAGGTAATTTAAAATACGAGATCAAGGCCCACTAGAGTGACGTGCAAAATGAAAAAGTCTGGTATAATCCGAAATTAACTTACAAAATATGTTGAGAACACATGTGAGCACGAGAGCATCAAAACAAAACAACAATCAACTGAATAAAAGGTAAACAAAACGATTAGACAATGGCAAATTGATGTAACACATTTGCATGCACGTTTTAATGACTGAAAAGAAGTTGACATCGATTGTCTACGATTGGGGCTTGTTGCATATCGAGATGACCGGGAGTAATGATGTCCCACATCATTACTCTTACGTTTCTGCAAGTATATGAAACAGAAACATGCAGAATTGAACTTAAACAACGTTAAATGCATGTTAATCACACGAAAATACGATTATACTACTAAATGTGAACGAAACGTGATTTTATAATGCTGCAAACATTAAAAATGACACCAATGATGCTATTTTTTTGCAGACTTGCTAAATGGACGTTCTCGCATCTCCTGTAGGCAAAAACGCTGGAAGAGGGAACAGTAACAAGTAATAATTAAATAATAAACAGGGTTTTAGATTAACACAAACCCAACAAACCCCCCCTTGCTTGTAACTGGTTCCTCTTTTCTGGAGATAAACGCCTAACTGAACATCATTTGTCTTTGCATTTCAACAGATATGGAGGACTGTGGCTTGGTGAAGAGATCAGCAATGTTGCCTGGACCGCTGACGCTCTTAAACTGGAAATATTTCTTCTGAAGCTAATCTTTGACAAAGTGGTAACAGATGTCAATATGTTTGGTCCTTGTGGTTTCGATTTCGTTTCGGGAGAACTGGATCACAGATAAACTGTCTGAAAAGACTACGGGTTTATTAGACAAGTCACAAACAATATTGCAGTTTTTAAAGATTTCTGAAATCCACTTCGTTTCCTTTAGGCACAGAACCAGGCCCATATATTCCGCATCCATGCTGCTCAAAGCGACGACTGGCTGCTTCTTGCATCCCCACGAGAGAGGGACTCCACCAAGGAATGTCATAAATCCACTGAAGCTCTTTTTATCATATCCATCACTTGCCTATGAAGCGTCGGTGTAAGTGAATAGGGATTCGCTGGTACTTCTGGATAATGCTATCTGCAAATCCATGGTATTTACGCAGTATTGCAGGATTTGCAGGAGTCCCTTAACGTGGCCGATGTTGTGATGTTTGTTTAACTGGGAGAAGAGTATCGTCGCAAACAGGACGTCCGGCCTTGTTTGCAACGCGAGGAACAGCAAGCTGCCGACCAGAGATCTGTAAGGGAATGTTGTGTCTTCTTCGTCCGATGACGTAGGAAGTTTGAAGACTGTTCCAACATTCATGGGGACCTTTACCAGGGAATTCGGTGCAATGTCGAAACGATTCCCGAGTTCGATGATGAAGTCCCGTTGGTGCATGTTGATGTTGTTACCGTCTCTGTCGAAGTTGACTACAAGTAACCGCTGAACCGGTCCTAGTAATTTTATCTCAACTGTCTTCTTCAGATCCCCTACAACATCATCCTGTGTCCTCTGATCTCTGCTGAATACTATTATGTCGTCCACGTAGAATAGTAGTATGCAGGCTTGTCCTCGTTGGAAGGTGCACGAAAAGCCAGGTACCTTCGTGAATCCCAACTCTTCCAGTTCGGTGGTGAGTTTTCCAAACCATTTTCTTCCGGACTGGTGCAACCCGTATATGGATTTCTTCAATCTTCATAGGTAGTTTCCATCTTCATCCGTTTGAAACCCGCTTGGTTCTTTGACGAATGTTTCCTTTTCCAGATCGCCGTAGAGATAGGCGCACTTGACATCCAAGTGAGCATCCAACCATCCTCGAAGCACGACGAGCAGCATCATGAACAGTTTGATGACCGTGAAATTGACGACCGGAGAAAAGACTTCGTCGTAGTCCACACCAAACGTCTGGCGATTCCCTTGGACTACAAGTCGGGCCCTTCTCTTCGTTGGTTGTCCATTTTCGTCGTGTTTCGTCTTGAAGACCCAGCAAGTACCCAATATCTTCGTATTCGCTAATTTTCTCACTCGCTCGTATGCCTGTCGACTCTGCATGGTGTTGATTTCTTCCACCATTGCTTTGTGCCATTGATCCTTTTCTTTCGTTTCCATAGCCTCCTTGAAGCTTGTCGGATCGATGGCCGTGAACAGGATAGTCGGAGAAGATGCTGCATCTGCCGTTCTTTTGTTTCTTTTCGTGATTAGCATCTTTTGAATCCGAGTGACGTGGGGAAAGGTTATCTCGGGATCTGCATTGTTGTCTTGTTGAGACGCTGTTTCACGTCGTGGAGTCTTTTGATCCTCGTGATCCGTGGTGGACAGCTTCTCATCTTCGTTTTTCTTGGCAGGATCCGGCTCCCATTCGAAGACTTCGTTTGCCGGAGGGATCATGGGCGCCTCTTCTGGTTCCAACGTTGGCTCGATGCTTGTAGTTGGGGCCCAATTCTGCTTCGTGATGATGACGTGCTTGGATTCCGTCACGGTGTTGTTGATTGGGTCCCAAATCCGATAGACCGTTGTCTTGAACGCGTATCCTACCAGGACGCTATTCCATCCTTTGGCCTCTAACTTGTTTGCCTGTTGTAGTGGCGTCTTCAGGACTACGCATCTGGAACCTAGAACTCTGAGGTGAGAGACGTTAGGCTTGCGTCCATGATACTTCTCAAATGGCGTCTTCTTTTCTAGTTTTGCGTGGACGAATCGGTTCTTCAAATACGCAAATGCGTTGACCAACTCGGGCCATAGGTGCTTCGGGAGACCGGTGTCCTCCAAGATGGCTCGAAGTCCTTTGGCCATGGTTCGGTTGAACCGCTCAGCAACGCCGTTCATCTGTGGACTGTAGATGTTAGTGCGTTGATGGTCGATTCCTTTGTCGCTTGTGAATTCTGCAAACTCCACGTTGCAGAATTCCGTTCTGTTATCCGTCCTGATCCGTAGGATGTGTTTTCCCAAAGCGTTTTCGGACATCATGACGTAGTCCTTGACTTTCTTGAATGTCTCATCTTTGGTCTGTAAAGGAATGACTGTGAACATCCTGGAATAATCATTCACCATGGTAAGTGTTTTTGATCACTCGATTGTTGGCCGAATCTGCATGCAGTGAAAAGATTAAAACCAGAACGTTTCGTTTACCTTTGAAAAAACCCAAGGTTTATTTGCAGCCATCCATCAGCACGCAATGCAAAAAAACGCATTAGCCCAAGGCGCAAAAAGAACAACGCGATGCATGTTTGACATCTCAATCCATAATAGCATTTACAACACAAAAACTTCGGAGGCCCACATGTGGCGCCCCCATTAACCACTAGCAGCAAGTGCGCGCCACCCAGCGTCTGCTTGTAACTACTGACACCTTTAGGTGTCAGTCCTTTGAACATTTTTGTTCAAAATTTAACTTTTAGTTTAGCTTAAACAATTACTATGGAAATAGAACTGACTAAATTAACGTTAATTTGACATTAATCATTGTTAACATCATTAATGTTTCTCTTCTCTTTATAGATTGCATCATCCAACATCCCAGGACCAGGAAGTGGACTCAATCTGGTAAGTTGAATTACTTATATTTTACATAACTATTTTGTTAGTCTTTTTGCTCCTTGGGACTTTTAGGAACAGCGTGAGGACACGCTAAAACTTCGCCCAAAACACAACATCCTCTATCGTAGCGTGTCATCACCAGAACGATTATGGCAACTGACTCCTTAAATACGGGGTTAATGTCTCAATGCGGCACAGTCAAATGAGTTTCGTGAGCAAGTCTGCTAAATTGTACTTGGTACTCACGAAACGTAATTTAAATAACCCTTTCCTAAAATGGTCCCTAACAAATCTCAATTTCATGACGAAGTACTTTGTTGTGTTGTTCTCAACCTCGTTCCGGATTGCGTGGATAGCAGATTTGTTGTCGAGGAATAAGCATGGTTTTTGTAGGACCCTAGGTTGGATTGTCTGGGTTTTATCCAAAAACCGACACAGCCATAGTAACTCCTTCACCAGTCCCACCGCGGCCATTACCTCGGCCTCCATAGTGGACTGGGCTATCATGGTCTTGTTCTCGAATCCGGCCGGATCTCCAAGCAGGGGAAAGCACGATAGTTAACAAACGTTTACCTTTTTGAAAACAAGGTTTATTGTCTACCATCCAACTCCAATTCCAAATCAATAGCGAGAAAACAATGGCGACTTAAAAACAGGGATCATCAGCTGCCTCAGCTGATCATGCAGTGGCGTTTCTCCCGACCAAAAAAACTACGGAGGCCCATATGTGGCACCTCCCAAACTAGCACGTGGGTGCCACCCAGCGTCTGCTATGGGTGTCAGTCCTCTGGACATTTAACGTTAAATTTTTAGAAAAGCAATTAAAATAACTTGTTAACGTTTAATTATTAATTTATGTTTCTTTTCCCTTTTTTAGATCCAACACAGATTTTTCTCTCATCCCAGGACCAGGACATCCACCTCTCTCAGGTAGGTAAATCTTGCTTTGTATAAACCTTTAAATATTAATTCACAGAATTTTTCAGGAACAGCAGACAGCATGATGACATGAAACATTTTATCAAAAACACAAGATCATCCCCCATAGCGTGTCATCATCAAAACGATTATGGCAACTGATCCCTCAAATACGGGGTTAATGTCTCAATGTGGCACAGTGAAAGGGGTTTTGTGAGCAAGTCTGCTAAATTTTACTTGGTACTCACAAACCTCAATTTAAATAACCCTTTCCTAAAATGTTCCCTAACAAATCTTAATTTCATCACGAAGTACT
>JAQGBN010000008.1:0-18876 GCA_034698465.1 Tachypodoiulus niger | reverse complement strand
AATTGTCTTAATTTCTATACCTTGCCAACTGCCACTTTTGACAGCTCCTCAACGTAGATGTCAGCCACGTGCATCCGCAAATCCATGGAGGCATCCTCAGACTTAGGATTTATAACAGTATCTTCAAGGACCCCAATAAGCTGGTTTGTAACATCAACGTCCCACTTCAATTTGCACACAAACTCAAATGATTTGTGTAAGAAAATACGCACAATCTGTAATCAAAAGAGAAAAAAAATGTAAAAACTGATAATAAAGAGTTTTTATACCACTAGCAAAGTTTAAGGTTTTACCATCATGTACTTGTCTATGCAGAGGTAGACAAGATTTGGCCATTGTTTCAAAAAATCCCTTGATGAACAAAAGGGATAAATTGGAGGGTCCAAAACTTACAATAAGCTTGCCTATTGTCTTCACTATTTCTTCCTGAAAAAAAAAATCAAATAATATGATAGTAAGTTTCCAATACATTAATTATTTATTTACTTTTCTATTAAAATAGTTTCTCAAACGTTTCTAAGTGTTGGACAACTAGATAACGTGAAGTGCTGATGCACTCGCAGACCACTAACCTTATTATCAAATCAAACTTGCCCTCTTTAATAAATTATAGTGCAGTATTTAATGTCATGTCTTGTTGAAATAACAAACATATGCAATTATCAGGCTATCCTGTATATTATGGTACAGCAGTACAATTATAAAGGAAATATAGGAAAAATATAGGATTTTTTGGAGAAAAATTAGGTATATTTGGTAACAACCCCTGCAGTAAAATTTTTCTTTTTTTTACAAATCATAGAATTTAGGTTATATACTTCTTGTTAAAAATATTATAAACTAAGGAACGTCGTACGTAATTTTAAACAAAAACAAGGCCTACATAAATCTTGCATTTGACTTTTTTTTTTCTTTACATTTATTTTTAGAAATAACATTAATGAAAGGAACGCCATACGTGATACATAACATATCACAAATACATGTACAAAAATTGATTTTAGTCAGAAATGTTAAAACATGTTTAGAAATAGTTATGAATTATTATGAAAACGCTGTAGGCGAACGTTCATGAAAATAACTGAAACCTACTCGAAAATTAGTTAACAAAAACCATATTACCAACACAGCACTACCTTGTGTAACTTAGTTGGTTTTAAGTTATATTTAATTTTGTTTTTCAAAATTCCCAAAATATAGGAAAAAATAGGAATTTTTCTAAAATAAAGGAATATATAGGAGTGCTTCAAAATTTTACAGCCTGAGTTATCTGCATAAATTATATGCTGTCATTTGTTAGGAAAAAATAAATCAGATCAATAAAACAGTACTGGCTAACTATTTCAACGAGAAATAAAAGTTGTTTTAAACCTGTGTATCTTGGCCTTGATTACCTTAAACAAAACAGCTAAGAAACGTGACCAGCTTAGAGCTTACCTGAATTTCCAGTTTACCTGAATTCCACATACAGCAGTACAGTCCATTTACATAGCTCCAGCATATTATCATCATTTAGTTCTAAAAGACAAATGTAACAGTTGTTCAGACATAAATTTAATTACATAAACAACAGGCAAAAAGAAGAATGATCAGTTAAACCAGTTGGAGTCCTGGTATCATTAACTAAATTCCCATACTGAACAGAAATGTATTCGCGATGCATTTTGATATGCATTTAAAAATACATTCCTAAAAGATTTGGTGCATGAATACCATTATTTATCAATGCATTTGGAAATTAAGTCATGTTTGAATCTACATGCATTTATAAATGCATTTTTTCCTGAATGAGTTACCACATGTTGCTAACAATAAATCATAGCCACATGGTGTAATTTTGGATTTTTGATATTAGTAGACAACCTGTCCAGGTAGCTCGGTGGGACGTGATGAATTCCAAAAAACCACAAAGTTAGGACATCCAAATGTCCTCTCCCATTGACATCTTTAGGACGTCCTTGATATGTGTTGTGATTAGGAGGAATTTGGGAAGGAATCAATTCAACAGTTACATGTATATCCAGTCTCCTTAACATTTTGAGAGCAATTTCTAAATATTCTTTGGACAAATCTGAGGCTTTGATGTGCCACCCTTGTAATTTTACTAACGTGAGTACCCCAGTGCTGGTAACCCTAAAGTACATAACACTTAAAATAACTTTTAAGGGAACACCTATGTTGTAGATAGGTACAGTTTTCTTCCTCTTAGGGAAAAATCTCATTAACAAACCTTTCCCCTTATTAAATGCGCTCGTATACTGGCAATACAAATTCTCAAATTGTCAGCAATATCTGGCAATTTTGACGTCAAGACAGCTTCTGGCAACACAACAACAGGCGATACGGCCATTTCTGCAGCAATTGTATGGCAATCAATTGCTGCATAGTCGCGAGCAATATCCAGCAATTAAGAAATTAATGCGTACGTTTGTGTAGTAAACGTCAGTGAAGCAACTGTTGTATTTGATAAATATAATCTATCTTAGACAATTGCTCTTAAAATTGCCCGTGTACGAGCGCCTTACATTTAAGCTGCCATTTTCTACACCAGTCTGATAAAATGTGAAGGTCCATTTGCAATTCAAATGGATAATCAGACCCTACCTCGCCATATAGTGTAGAATCGGCAGCAAATAATTTGGAGTTACAAGAAAGATGATTTGACAAATCATTGACAAACAACAGGAACAAAAAAGGACCCAAAACACTGCCTTGTGGCACTCCAGATTGCACTCATGCATAACAACAGATAGTTATCAACCACCTTCCAAAATGACAATTCATAATGTCAAATGCATTACACTGAGCTTTGTCATACAGGGTGCTTCCGAACTCACTATACAAATTTATATGGGTGACAGGGAACACCATGCAGTGACTTTTCTCAAGTTTTGACTCAATGGGCGATTACAGTTATTGGTGTAACTGGAACAAAACCCAAACGAAAATGATTGAAAACAACATGTTTATTTAAACAAGTGTGCTGTTCCACTGACTCAAAAGACCTACCCTTTGCAAGACTTGATACAAAACAAATACTGTTTGTGAAATTATAGAAATCTTTCAATATGTCGATAAATGCTTATACGTTTTCAGGCATGTATTGCTGTCCCTCATATACACTTTATGTGAAAAACCATGCTAAATATGTACATAAAAATACTGAACATCTTAATAATTATTCTGTTTTTAATCATTTCCATTAGAGGCCCTTAGAGTTGGTTTGGTTTGGTTTAATATTATTAACGTTGGAGTCATCAGGGGGTTGAGTACTTAAGCTGACAACTTTCACTAAAAAAAAGCATTATTTGTGATCAAGTTTTTATAAAATTTCTCCTATAGCGGTTTCCCTTATTAATAGTATTTCTGGACACATTTTTTTAAGGAAAGTAAGCCAAATAAAGGACAGAAGAGTCACTTATACATAAAGTTTTGCGTATGGCATTTCCGAAAAAAATGCATGTAGAATGCAAGTTGAAGAATTGAATTGGAGATTTAGTTTTATTAAAAAAATTTCAAGGTTTATGTGTACAGAAGTGTAACGTAAATTTCATGATCAGTGATGTAGTTATTTTAAATTATTAAAGAAATTTACGCTAAAATGAATAAATGATGATAGTTTTCAAAAAATTCCTTATGGAATTACCATAATAAAGGATAATTTCAAATATGTATAGCTCTTCAGGTACTCAAAAGGATTTACCTATGGTGTACCTTCCTTAATATTTCCAAATTTGTTCGTATGGAATCGTAAGCATAAATTAATAATTAGCGGGAAAAAAATCGAAACAAAAATATCAAAAACACATTAAAATAATTGGTCATTTTTTCTAATTTAATAACATGTTTAAAACATCATCAACATGCAATTTTATCAGCATCTTAATAATATTAACATTCCTCAATGATGTAAGTTTTAATAATTTCTACATTGAAATTGTAAACAATTACTGATAAGGTTAAATGTCGAATGACTTAAATGTTGTTAAAAGAGGGGACACCTAAAGTCTTGCTGTGAGCTTTAGACAAGCTTTGTAAATGCCCTTTGCATTTAACGTTAACATAAGCGCAAACGCATTCATTCACAAAAAAAGTTTGTCAGGTAATCCCATCACTCTAAAAATTTGTACAGAAAGCTTAATCGCAACCAGAAATTTTAAAAAAGACATTATTTAGTGTGGATAATCATGGTTATTAAGTACAGAATCACGAGGACGTCATACTAAATGAAAGAAAAATATAAAGTACGTTTTTTTATATATTTTTCTTATCTAAATATCATTTTTGTTTAAATTTAATAAATTAAATCATCCAGATTATCATTCAATATGGATGATAACATATTTGAGATAGGAAAATTCGTCAAAATGACTTCTTATACAGTTACATCAATGGCAATTTGAAAAAAAAAATCGCAACTAATTTGTTTAAAATAAATTGTCTAATCATGTTAACAAGTATAGTGATGCTAATTACCGTTATTACTGCTCGCTCATAGTTGCTCGAAAAATCCAAGCCTTCACTTGCCGTACCACGGAAAACTGCAAAAAAAATATGACCCTTGAAACTTTAGATTTCGGACCAGGAAGTTAAAAGCAAACTTTGTCAGGTAAAGGAATATCACTAGCAAACGTGACATCCAATAATAATTTAAAAAAATTGTGTTGTGTTTATAACTATTATTTAAGTTTTATATTTAACTATAAAAAGGTTCAAGTGAAACGTTTAAGGTGTGAAAACAATGAAAATGCCATTCAAAATTTAAATATTGATAATAATAGCAGGTGGCAATGACACCCTCAAAAATTAGTTATAAAGTTGCATTTATTGTTTAGTTCTTTAAGATTAAAATGTCACTTTATAAGTGTGAAAACAAATCATAATCAAGGACAAAATCGAATTTTATATAACACATATAAGATATTGTAGGTAAACTCATTACTTGAATGTGGTTTATATTTCATTCTGAATCCTGTTCTCGCTCAATTAAGTTGTTATCAAGACCTGTTGGCAGGTGATATTTAATGTAAAACTCCATGTAATCCCAATTTATAATGTAGCAGGATAAAAAGACAAGATTCATTGTATGTCACTATCTGTAGTAATGTAGCAGATGACAAAAAGAGTACAAGAAATAGTATTTTCGTTTGATGGTGTAATGAGACTGATACCAAAAAGTAAAGTTTTTGCCATCTTGCCAAAAACCTCAAATATAGCTTTCACTTAGTCAATGGATGGCTGGGTTTCATTAAGTAGAGAATGGGCTGAAGCCTGGTACTAGACAAATAACATAACAGACACTGATGTATTTACTAAGCATTGCAGAAACAACAAAACATACAACTACTTGACTTACTTTAAGAACAGTTAGCAGTGTTTGAAGTGTTAAAAGTTCTGTGTTCGTAAACAAAAAATGCAACTAAATGCGATTGTTGGTACAAGGTTTTGTAAAATTGTTTTACTGCTGGTGTTGATCCAAGGTATTTATTCATATCGGTCATAGGAAGGAAGAAACATTTAATTTGACACCTTTTAGTTAAAGATAGAGCAAACCCAGACAAATACAGTACATATTCAGAGGAAGATCTTTCTCCTTAGGCCTATGTATTTAGAAGTCATGATGATTCATATGTAAGCATCAATACAAAATTAAATAAATAATATTTTTATTATTTTAAAACAGGATTCTAAACAGGAACGAAATATTCAATAATAGGTCTATCTAAATGATAAATGTTTAATCAACTTAACCTTTTAAGGGCATATTCTATTATTGTTTTGTCAAATCTAAGGCATTGACTAGCCAGATCAGTAGCAGTAAAACGTGATTATGTTGTCCACACAAGGGAATGGACAAAATTGGTCAACTTACTCAGATGGTCTACATATAAAAGTAAATTTCAATTTTTTTTAATAATTAAAACTTAAACAAATTAAATTATCATTCTCTACATATCAAATTAGTCAACTATACATGTGTTTTTGTACTTTACTGGAATGCCTTCTTGAATGAACTTGTTTACGAGATATTATCATTACCAAGCAATTTTTGTTGAGCAAAATGTGCCATGTTTTACACCAGGTTTAAATAACTTCACAATCTTCTAGAAAATTGATAGGATCTTTCCGCCTAATCTCTTTATTCAGTTCATCAACATCAGCAAAAAATTAGATTTGCACAAATGTCGTTTGGGCAGACACCTGTTTGTAATACACTATATTGCATCGCAACCAAATCAGATTATCTCCAATTTAAACGACTACTTGACCACTGATTGACAGAATTAATAGACTAGGAGAAGCTTGAGCAAAGTCGAGGAAAACTGCATCAAACTCTTCCATTTTATTCAAGTTCTAAATATATGTTGTATATCACTCATCAGTTTCTGGATATTTAAATTACAAATCACATAAGTGCAAATGAAGTTTAAAGATTATGCAGATTATAGATGTTAGGGAAACAAGACGCAGAATCTGACTAGACCTGAATATAAAATTGGACAGATGCATAAATCCTTCCAAAAGATTGGAACTATTCCATTGACTAGGTATTTTGAAAAAAACTGTAATAAATAGCTATCTGCCTAGCTAATTCACTTAGTGATCGAACAGTGAAAGAAAAATTAGAGAAATAACCATATTTGCGATTGCAATCGTGGATTGCTGAATGATAACACTATATAGATGTAGTCATTTTGCTATGTTATGGAACCATGATTGCAATCCAATTGCCATCATATTACAATCAAGGATTTCAAACTAATCATACGTTCTGATCATTTTGCCTTATTATGGAACTGTAAATGCAATTAAAATGATAATTGCAGTTACATTTCTTTTGACATAAAGATTATAATAATAATTATTATTATTATCCAGAAATACTGTGGGAAGAAAATCTAAAACTACTGGATGGACGACAGCCACCTTGCCTCCCAAGCTATCTGGGTCAGCTACTTGAAAGTGTTGAATGTAGAAGAAGATTGCAATTTTGATTCTGCCGTATGTATGTCCTTATCAACTAATTAATTGTTACAGTTTAACTGATGGGACAATGATATTCACTTTAATCTAATTAAATAATTAATAGGTTTACTCATTAATATTTTAAATTGCCATGATAATAGCTACAGCATGACCATCTTAGGAAGTTAAGATTATTAATTTTTGAATTATCATTTGTGTAAATCTTTATGATATGGCATAGCTAAGTGCCTGCTATAATAAAAATTTAATTGATTTTAGTATTTAAATTTTTTTAACTTTCTTAATTGAAGTTTCACTCTCTTAACCAATTTTAAATAACAATAGAAAATCATATTCAACAATGCAAATTTAATAATTAGTTGTACTGGAACTTAGCTATGCCATAAAATATAAATTCTGCAATCCATCGCCTAAACAATTTAAAGTTTTAATGAAGATGTTGAAAAGGAAATATATAATATATGAAACATGATGGAAATTATTACTTAAAATACACAATGCTCCGGAGATAGATGTCGGATTGGAATCTTTAATGTCAAACCATGTCCCATCTACCAAAGTGCTAATTACTTATTGTACTAGTTATATATTTATTTATACAATCACCCTTTAAGGTGGTCTATTAAAGTTTTAGTGAGCTATAATTTAACACACAATGGTAAAAACCTGATAGCTTTCTTGTCATAATTTTATGTTTTGGCCATTAAAGTAGCAATAAAAGTTTTACATCATTTAAAAAACATGATATTTGTGTCATCTTTTAAATTGATATGGATTTTAAAACGTACTGTGCATTTACTGCAGTTTAATGACGCAAATCATTTGTAAAAAGTCAAATATGCAAGCTTAGTTCACAAAAACCACCACTAATTGTTAAATAATTTCTAAAGCTTTTTCTACATTTTTTTTTGGAATCTTCCAATATCTTTAAATTTAAAATCCTCACTTAAATCAATATATATGTAAATAAATTTCTCCAATATGTCCTACCTGCTTTCTTTTATCAACTGCACTGAAGAAAACCTTAATGGCGTGATGAAGCTTGTGCTCACTGATTTAATGTCAAATGCCATTGCCCTATAGTAAAAAGTAAATACGTTTAAAATCTTAAGAATTATGAATATGATGGTTTTTAGAATTGTTGTAAATAAAACATCTCATATTTTTAAATGCACTGAAAAAGTAATTAATGGATTTGCTACACACACATTACAGACAATAAAATAAATGTTAATGTTTGTTGAAAAATATATACGTTGCACCTTGACTCAAGCTTGTCAAGAATGGAATAATATGTTACAAAGCAAAGCAGGCCATTAGGAACTACCTGAAATATTAAATATTAGTTAGCAGAATTAAAGCAATGTTTTTCAAACTTGATGGATCCTCTGCATAAGGGCAAATTTAAAGCTGTTTATTACTTTTTCAATATTAAGAATGGTCTGTCACTAACCACCATTTTTAAAATAATTTAAACAATTCAAATATTATTTATTTATACATTATAAATTGAAAAAAACAACAATAGTAAATCATAAATTCACCCTACAGTATATCAATCCTCTGTCAATGCCAGGGCGCTATTTTGTTTTTCAGGCATTGTGCTCATAAAACCCCAGAACCAACCAACCAAACAAACCGCACAACCATATTTTAAATTTCACATACATTTTCCTTGACCTACCAAAATTTAAATTTTAATTGAATTCAACTCAAATCAGTGCACTACTCTAAGCAAGGATTTGCAATGTGGTAAGAACTTACACCGTTAAATTAGTTAATTTGCAGGTTACCACTGCATCCAGAGCACAAAATTGTTCTCTAACAGTAAAAGAGGACCCCACTGTTCTCTTGAGAAAGATACATAAGGTAAGACACAATAGGACAGGGGACTAAGACAATTACAAGCTTCATAGTAACAAACACAAATAAATACAATCTAAAATAGGGCCAGACAAGTCACAGGTGTTACATCTGTGTATGTTACATGTGACTTTACATATGATTACAACTTAACTAGTAAAACCTTTGATTTTAAATAGAAGATTGATGTATTCTCGACAACACTGATCAGGTGTTCATTTTGACCTATGTTATGTTTAGTTACATAACCCTTTTTGCATAACCATTTTGTCACAGAGTTAAAATTTAAGGTTTTGATAGTTTAAGTTTACTGTCTTTCTATTTATTTGTTTTTATATTTTTTTGCTATGGGGTAGACGTTTTGTTTTCAATCGTTACATGTAATACATTGGTAAATTTTAACGCTCATAAATTGATATAAAGTAATAGATTACCTCACATATTTCCAATACAGCATTACTAACTTCATTTTGAAACTCGCATTTTTCAAGTGTTAGCAAAGAAAGCATTTAAGAAGAACCTGCTTGGACCCTCACTGATAGTTCCAACCCAAATCTAAAAACAATAAAGAAGCTATTAATTTTAATTTTCATATTAATATAAAGTAATTTAAAATATAACAGCAAAAAAAGAATTGTAACACTGTAGTAGGCAATTTGAATTGTGCACAATGAATTTTTACACAGTGTATGATAATTACTGTTTGTAAGTTATACTTAATTTCACATTTTAAAATTAAGGTGAACTAATTGTAACATGTAATTCAAAATGCATTTACATTTGGAACTTCATCCACTATCAGTATTAAAACATTTTTGCTAAAACATCAAGTTAGCAATAGAAATAAAAATTACAAATATAGGAAATTTCATAACATCTAAAGGGCTTTAGATGCTAACATTTAGCTAGATTAATTAATGATCCTGGAAAACTACGAAATATGCTGGATTTTTTTAACCTGGAAATTTTACTTTTAACTTTATTTTCATCAAATACCAGCCAACAAATTACATCATGTTAATGATTTAAGTTAGCGAAAAATGATTAAATGATGTGTTATGAGATTAAAAAAGCATCCAGTGTGACCTAATGTCACAATCAATGTGATCATCTTGATTTGCCATTGTAGCTGTTTTACTATATAATTGTTTGAGCATAAACGTTATTTTATAACTAATGTCATCTTATTTTACCCTTTAAAATCCTTACATTTTAAAATTATAATTTAGTAGACAATCTGTATCAAGAATGTATATAGAAGTTTTCATTGTGTATATGCCTAAGCAGTTGAAAGTTATATTACTATCGGTGATCAGATCATTATCAAAATTTATCATAAAAAGCCACTTAGTATCAGTTTTGAAGGTTTATGAACCAATAGCCGATGTACTGGAAAAGAAAATCAAGACCTTCTATGCTCAAGTCATGGAAGAAACAGAAACACAAGAAGGACAACACGGTTAATGCAGCCTAAACGCCATCTGTACAGATGTACACATCCAAATTACCTGCAATGTAACTAGATCGACTACATCTACTGCAGTTAGCATTGGAACGCTCAATCCAAGCTGTCAAAGGATTTCCTGGAGCAGACTGTAAAAGTGTGCTTTATCAAGAAGAATGCTTCACCAAAGCAGTTCGTTGCTGCTTTATATGCAATCAATGTGAATAACAGATTTAATCTGGTATAAAAAAAATGACAAACTATGTCAAGATATCCAATTGACAATGATCCAAAGAATCAATGGAGCAAAGTTGAATTTGGCTGTCATTAGAGACCAATCAACAGTGTAAACCAATAAAGAATTTCTGAAGCAGCCGGAAGGCTAAATGCAGCATTTCAAAGAGCAGCACTAAAATACAAAGATGCTATTGCGATTCAAGATGCAAGCAATTAAAAAAGGCTTCCAGGAAAGAGCATACCAGAGAGATCTTCGCTCAAATAAAAAGGATATTAACTTCTTTTTCTACACTTAAAAGAACTAAGAGGCAATCAGGAGAAAGATCTAACTGAACGAGAAAGCATTAGGAACTAATAAAAAAAATACACCAAAGAGTTATATTTTAGAACAGCCAATATTGGCATAATTCATGATAAACCAGTAAAACTAGAGCTCCTCATTAAACAAAACGATAAATAAGCATTAAAACAGTAGCCAAATAATAAGGTTGTCAGCATAGATTGTATTTCTGCAAAAATGCTAAGGTCTATTCCACCAATGGCAATCACATTGATGTTCCATTAGATCTAGAAAACCTGAAGGTAGACAGGGGAATGTTAAAGATTGGTATTTGCCTCACTGCTCAACAAAGGCAGTGTGAGTGACTGTTCAAACCACCATACAATTGCCTCGATCTCACATGCAAGTAAATTTCCCTTGAAAATTTAATCAGGAATGCTTATGACCAGTTGTCATAGCAGAACTGCCTGACTCATAAGTAGACTTTTGGAGTGTTTGTGGTAGCCACATCCACATCACAAACTTGTCTAAATCATATAGAAAACCAGTGAATGTCAAAAACTGTCTCTGTCTCATCACTTATAGCAAAGCACTCAGCTGCATCAACCATGACAAGCTATGGAAAGTCTTGAAGTCATTGAGAGTACCAACTACACCTGGTCGAGTTGATCCGATTGCTATATACAGACCAAGAGGTCATTGTTAGTACACAGCAGGGAAATACTATATGGTTTAGAATTGGGGAAAATGCCAGGTAAGAGTTTATAGATTGGCATGAAGATCAGGGAATATCAATATTCTCTGCTATCCAGACAAAAAATTAATTGCAGACACAGAAGATGACCTGTAAGACGTTATATTTAAAGTCAATAATTAAGTGAAAATATGGGTCTTTACCAGTATTGCCAGGAGCACTGTTTTCCAGCAAAATTCGGATTCTCTGAGCCACCAGTTACATAGTCTTGGGTCACAGTTTATGAGCAGTTATAGGCTGGACTTTAAAAAAAGGTAAAAGCAACATTGTAAGAAAACTTATAAATCTAATGTTTTATTTATAAAGAGTTTAAGAGAAAATAAGATTATGTTGACTTAATTTATTTCAGTCACACAAAACAAATTGAGACAAAGAAAAAAGATTAAATCATTAAATTTGGTGCCAAATTCAATACAAAAAAAATAAATTCATTTAAAAGGAATCGATTTATGAAGGTATCACTTGCTTGATTAGATTGTATTAGCAATCAAATTATTATAAATCTGTCATCAGCTTTTCATATTTTTGTGAGGTTTTAGGGGAAATCTCTGAGATTTTCAGATGGACCTGGCAACACTTTACCTAAATATCAACAAGATATTAACAACAGCTGAAGATTAAACAATCAAAATAACCGTAGATAATTAATAGATTAAACGTGTTAATGAATTTTTCTGTCTTAGTTCCTTAATTGACCAATGCATCGAATACAGTGCAGAAATAAATCTGCAAATGGCACTTGGTTGTAGCACGATGCTGAGCATGCACCACATATGGAAAAACAAGGATAGCAGCCTAACAGCTAAATTGCAGACTAGTCTGTGCTTTTGTTTTTCTCATTTTTAAGTATAGATGCAAAAGCTTGCAACTTTAAACGCCTGATCAATGGAAGATAAATGAGAGATGCTTTCCAGCACAGGCTATTAAGAATACCATGAAGTGCAATAATAGTCACAACAGAGAAGTGTTAGAGCATATTCAGATTGACATGGCTCTAGTATGAAATATCACTATTTAAAAAGCAATCATGCTTAAAACAGTCAGTGGAACAATTTCAGGCTTTCAAAGATCTTGATGGATTGATAACATCAGAACAAACACTGGCTTTTCAGTTTAATTCAATCAAACTTAGTACCCTACAATCAGTAAGTGAATATCATGTGGTAGATGGTGTAATTCATTAACCCAATTTATTCTGTGGATACCACCACATCTGGGTGGGCACGAATTACATCATTGCCAAACTAAATTTCTAAAAGTATAAGGCTATCCTTTGGAAAAGAATTTCAACGTCTGATGGCATAAGACCGATAATATGGATTTGATTGGGCATGCAATTCTATAAGCGGATTAGTATGATGGTTTCTACCACCTTGTGGTTACGTTTAAGGATTCCCTTCACTAAATCAGCATTTCCTAATGTAGTAATATTTTTAAAAAGATTCATGCTTAAAGCCTGCCGGCTTCATCACAGCTTGTCCTATTAGAGACTTAGGATCATTTCGGTAATGCTTTCGTCTCGCTGGTATTTACCCATGACAATTAAAATGGAGGCAATTTTAATTTCCCAGGAATTGACTAAGATAATTATGCACATATTCTCTCCTCTCCCTATCCTGAAAGTTCCCAGAAATTTTAAGATATCTTGGACGAATTCTCTCTAGAACAAATAAATACATATCCTTCAAAAGGTAATAGCATTCTGGAACTAGTTGTTACAAATGTACCTGAATGTGCACTACATTGTATGTGTTAAAACGGTCACAGGTATAAGTGAACACGGTCAACTTGTGGTCTTCATATTCTCATATTATTTTAAAGTAAATTCCCGACAAAAACGTACAGTCTTGCAGTATAACAGGGAAGCCTGGGGTAAATTTAAACGTTATGAAGCGGAAAATTTGACAAGGACTGCAATTTCTTAATCTTTACATAGCATTGATGACACAAGAGAACATTTTTAAATGACTATAAAAGGGGAATAGAAATGATTGTCCCCAAAAAACTTATTTGCAATAACAACAAGCCATTGTGGTATACGACAGAAATTCGTCGTATCATTCGACAGCAACCAATAGTTAGAAACATGTTACAGCATGGGAGCAACACTATCTTAAAGAATAAATTGAACAGATTATGTTCAGAACTTAAACATTTGCTTTTCGAAATACATGCAGAATTTAAGGCCCAGACCTTGGGAACTTCGTTGAAATCAAATCCAAAAAAATTATGGAAATATGTTAAATCTTTACACAAAAATAATAACAGCCCTATCAATGCCTTAATAGACAGTTACAAGCTAAATGGTGTAAGTGAAATGGCTACTGCCAATATTCAAAATTCACAATTTCAAAGTATCTTTACTATTGAACATCAAAACCTGACAGCAGAAATTCCTATACTTACGACAAATTAATGCGAAACATTTCAGTTAGCAGAGATGGAGTGCTTAAGCTTCTTCTAGCTCTAGAGATCAATAAATCACCTGGACCCGACAAACTCACCAAGGTTCCTAAAATAACCCCTTTTCTAACAAAATTATTTCAGCAGTCACTGGATTCAGGAGCAGTACCAAAGGACTGGAAGGATGCATGTATCTGTCCAATCTTCAAGTCTGGTTCGAAGTTGGACCCATCTAATTAAATTCTAGTGTCACTGACATCTATTATTTGTAAAGTATTTGAACACATTACTTGTCATTTAAATTGTAAGGCACAAATCACCTGACTACAATCTTGAAGGTTTTCCTTTAAAAATTGTTTCTAGTGTTAAATACTTAGGTATCACCATCATGGTTAATATGCACTGGAGTTTACACATTTCTAAGATTACAGGGGTGACAAATCAACGTCTCAGATTTGTCCAAAGAATACTTCGAAATTGCTCTTTGAATGTTAAGAAAACTGGATATATGACGTTAGTCTGGGCTCTTCTGGAGTATTGTGGTCCTATATGGAATCCTTACAGAGTGGGTCAGGCACATGAACTCTAAATGGATTGAACTTCAAAACTTTAATAATAATGTTAATAATAAATTTTAATAGAATGCTGTAAACCAATTTATTTGAAAATGTTTACCACAAATCTTTAACTTTCTAACATTTAAAAATAAAAAACGTTTCCACATTTAAAAAGAACAAACAGCGATTTTTTATGAAAACAATTTTTTTTGGAAACATAAGCAATAAATTAATATTTTACAAAATGTACAAATGTTTTATGTATAACAACACTTATGTAGTCTTTTGATGCACTGCATAATAGTTGTTCTGTTTTTGGTGTCAACAAATATTTGTATAAAAACAGTACATTCCACTAAATTTAATCAAATGCCATGAATTAGATATGGCTCTAAATTTGATGACCTGATTAAATAAATAGACACTTAATAACATAATTTTTAAATATATTTATCTAATATTAATAACGTCTGTTTCACAAATGTCCCCAAATGCAATCATGGAAATAAGTAATAAAATTGTATATGAAAGAAAAGTCAGTGCTCTACCTGATCTTGATTGATAACGTTATCAGCTTCCAGATTGTTTTTTTAAGTGCACATCCAGTTCGTATTGGAACAACACCATAGCAGAAAGAGTACCAGAAGTCAATATTAGCAAGTGCAGGGTTGAGGCACCATAAGTTGAGTGAGACGACGCTTTCTGTACAATTAACTGATGAAATATAGAAATATTGAAATAATATTAGCATTAACTTTTATCCATGCTGAGAAATAAAACACCACTAACAAATATGCTTATGTTTTAAGAATGGCATGGATAAACCAGATTTATTGATCAATATTTAGGGGCTTCATGTAGTGTACTAAAAAAGTACATGGACAACTACAATATATATAATATATATAACTTTTCAAGGAATGACATTACATACTATAATGACGTCATTATTAATTAATAATTTATCCCAATTAAATGATTATTTTAAATAAAACGACAGTAAAAGATGTCATTGCTAAATCAAGTCTATTTAAGAATACCTGGAATATCTGGGTTTGCTCGTGGGCAACCATGTACCTAAATGTGGATGAAAAACGTGCACAATTTGTTCTCACTTGTTAATTGCCTTGATTTTGCAATGCTTTTATAATTACTAAGCTAACGCTATGTTAATTATAAGTTCTAAGGCCAAGGAATATAAAAATTAAAAGTCGTCTAATGTATATTACTGTATGTTCAATTCTGACATGGTGTTATGAGAAAATTGACATTATTGGGGGCAAACATAAGCAAAGAAATACAGAAAAAGAAAAGTTAAAGGCAATTAATATCACATTATAATAACACAATGGCCATACCAAAAAAAAAATGAGATAGGATGAGGAAAGGGGATGTAAGATAACTAATTGATTCTTTAAAGGATTAGATGGGTAGACCAGAAGTTTGACTTTTGGACGTTTACGGATGGCAACTTTATCAATTTTTACTTACCTTTTCTAACTTTTAGCGAGCTGGGTCCATTAAAGTTCTGTTAGGAAGCAAATACAAATTTCTACATTAATAAGTGACAAGTTATGTTCATAACTAGAACCTTACTGCATGCAGTGTAAATGTCGTTTTTAAAAGTGCATTTTTCCAAGTTTTTTAAGGTTTAAAAACATAATTTTATATCAAGGTGTTTTTTGCATATACTCAGGCATGAGTTAAAAAAAAACCATAACTACAGCTGTAGTAGCACAAGTCATCCAGATAATTTTATTTTGTTTGGTAAAGAAGACATCATTTTTCATAGCAAAAACAATAAAAAACCTATGTCGTTTCATACAGGAAACAACGTCATTTTGAGGACGATCAATAAATTATCAAACAAAATTATAAACAAATAACATTCTTTTTTACATTTATGGGACGATTCAAACAATGACAAAAAAAATGACGTCCCAAAGGTTGGTTGTGGGGTTTTATGGGCACAATGCCGAATTGTGACAGTGCAGAAGACCCCACAGTCCTCTTAAAAGAATGACACGGACAAACAACACATCCAACATAGTAAATAGAAAAATATAAAAGGTAAAAAGGAGAAGTTCACTGTCGCTTACCTTGCGAGAAGCATGTAAGCCCTGGCAACGACCGCCGAAGCCATGCTCGTCTTGACAGCGAACGGCAATCACCTTTGATGGCCTTTGAGGCTTCGGGCATAAAAGGACAACTCAGCATCGAACCAGCAGAAGACCTGATTCTCTGCTCACTTGAACATACGTTCTAAGATTACAAAAATCTTATGGGAATCTGATGTCATAAAATGACAAGTTAAACATGAAATGTTATTGAAATGTACCTCGACATAAAAACTTACATTGAATAAAGTTTGTGCATTGAACCCACTGCTTGTTTCTTTCCCTCGATTGTCTTCAGACATCGAGGAGAGTGCACTAATCGAGAGAGAAGACAACCACCTTCCCTCGATTTCATAAGCACACTGAAGAAAACCCTCGATTGCACTTATAGTAGCCAGCATGCAGCTCCCAGATGGTCATCCCTCGCGATGAGAATTTGGCAATCTGGTCATCAAAGTTGATGCCCCTGACCCAGATGACGTCCATCTGGTCGGCTGGATTGTTCAGTGTTCTACAAATATTGAAGAAATTCCAGATAAATAAGTTTTGTTTAACATATAGCATGCATCTGGGTGAATTTTGCAATTACTAGGAGTTTTGTAAGAAATGTGAGGCCTTTTTGTTGACAAGAAAGCCACATTGTAATTTTGAAACACAACATTTCTAGACGAATCAAACAAGTTTAAAAATACAAAGAAATTCTAGAGCATATTTTTCTTTCTTAATTCTGTCAGAACATAGAAGAACATTTTTGAACAATATATAGGGATTATAGAAATCATATGTGAGTTCAACAGAGAACGTCTTCAATAATCAGAAAAGTTCTATAATATTTACAAAAATTTCTAGAAGAATCACAAACTTTATAGAATAATTTCACAATTTCTAGAAGAAACACAAAATTGTAGAAAAATTACAACAAAAGTTCTAAAAGCATTACATAAGGTCTAGAAGAGTTACATTTTTAGATAAATCCTTAAAGTTCTAGAAAAATCACAATATTACTATAAAGAATCACAAGTTCTAGAAGAATCACAAAAGTTCTAGTAAATATGCTTCCTTTCATAATTCGGAGACAACATGCAATAACAATTTTAAAGAAAATAGCAGTTTATTGAAATCATATGAATCAGTCTAACAACATTTCTAGAATCACAAAATGTTTAGAAAAAATGCTACTTTTCTAAATTCCATAAGAACAAGCATTAACAATTTTGGACAAAATTTAGGGTATACAGCATTCAGTGGAATATCGTTTTTAAAAAAGTAAACATGAGGACTTACCCAAACAATTTTGCAATTTCGTACAAACATTCTTGTACATTTCTTTTCCTGGCAGATCCCATGATGACCTTGTTGGCGGATAACTCCCACACCTTGTCCACGAACAGGTGATCCATGAAGTTGGGGCTGCCGATGCACAGATTCGGCACTTTGATCTTCTTCAGGATGGCATAGTTGAAAGCGACCAAGAACCTGGATGTATAGGACACCTGGAACTGTTCCACAGCATCAAGTGAGATTAGAAGTTTTGGACCACATTCTTTACTAATGAAAGAATCGCACGTACCATCTGGTTCACACTTAAGCACTTTTTAATTTACATGCACTTCAACTAATACGTTTTTTTTTTTTTTTTTTTTTTGTTAAATATATGGTATTGGACGATTTTAATAATAACAAAATATTTAAAAATTGTAGCTTACCAGGATTAAACAAATAACAGATTATACAAGGGTTTTATAAAATGAAAGTAAAAATCCTGTATAATTCCAGTATTTCAAGGATTTCCAGCTCAGTAGACACACTGGTTTAGAAAGTTAGGCTTATTAATTTTGCATTGCATTCTTTGTTGACAAAAAGACTACAAGTCTTAAGACTGGTTGGTAATGACACTAGTTTTGTTGACATAAGTAATAATCGTAATCAAGACGTATTGAATGAGCATTATAAAGGAGTAATAATGCAAGACTTGTTGGTTATGACATTACTTCTGTTTTCATTAGTAATAATCGTAATAAAGGATTAATGGCGTAATAAATGATCATAATAAAGGTGTTGACAAGGAAAGAAGAAATAATGATGTCATACTTATTGGGAATGAAAACGTTTTTGTTGTCACCAGTAATGATCATGCAAGGACTGCTTCAGTCAATTGACTAAGTATTGGTGTCCATAGTACTTATCTGTGCATAAGTATCAATGCAGGGGGAAAACAATGAGGATAATAAATA